>VWZV01001853.1:51473-143599 GCA_013397155.1 Irena cyanogastra | reverse complement strand
GGGGAGGGGAAGGGGGGGAAGGGCCGGGTCGGGATGGGGGAGGGGAGGCCCTTCCCCTCCCCCACTCGCCGGAGTTCTCCCCCATCCCGACGCGGCCGCTCCTCGGAAGGGGGTGCCCCCCAGCCCCGGGCCACCCCCGGTGTTTCTGCCCCCAGAGCCGAGTTATTGATCAGTTTTCCGGCCAAGTTCGGGCGGAACATGCGGTACCGCGCTGTAGCAGGGAGCGGGCCCGGTTCGGGGCATTAAATCAGCTTTTATTTTCCCATTTCACAGCGTCTCTCCTTCCCAGGGCTTATCCCTGTCCGAAACCCTGGTGTAAATTGTGTGTTGCATCAATTAGAGGGGCTCGCACGGTTGATGCAGTGTGTACTGTTTTCTTGGTGGAGGATTTAAGTCCTGAAATATGTGGCTTGTTATTGTTGTACCCTCGAAAGGGTTAAAATTTATCGTGTTGTTCCAGGTGAATTTAATCTTTCATCACCGAATTTCCTTTTAAGGCAGCTTGACAGAATAAAAGTCTCTCCCTCGCTTGTCTTTATCCCCAGAACAGCAAAACTTTGTCTGTGCTTTATGGCAGGGACTGCTTGCTGCAGATGACACGTGAGTCTGGAGGAAAGTTTGGTTTGTAGGTCGCTGTGTAGGAAAGTGAAGTTTGCTGGTGAAGTTTTTACTACTCTCCAGTGTGCTCGACTTCCTCGTTTTCCTGTCTGTGTAAATCAAATTCCTAACTGATTTATGGGGGAGGGGATCACAAAACATATTCCTTCCTTATTGTTGAGGCATGATCAGGAGAAACAGGTCTTTGTTGCATAAAAAAAAAGAGTTTTGTGGGCTTGTCTAACTCGCTTTGCTGTCCTTCCGTGCTAAAATAAATGTCTGAGCACGTTGTGGGCTTTAAAAAGGTTCTCTGCTGTTGGTGGTCTCTGCCCTTTGGGTGTTGAGAATTGTGCTCCTTTAGCAGCAAGGGCACCATAGGCAAAGTTGGTATTTGGGGTTTGGTCGTACCTGGGCTTTGGAGCAGTTTCATGCCCTCTTCTTGCTCTGAGTAACCCAAAGGCTTGTCCATGTGAGGCACGTTGGGTTTGGGGCCTTCCTTTGGGCATGTGTGTTAACAGGCTTTTTGGAATATATTCCAATGAGGACTGGACTGCAAGCTCCCGTGTGTGTCCTTAAATTTAAGCGAGTGGGTATGTGTTTGTGGATGAGCTGTGAAAGGGTTTTTGCCTTTATCCATTGAAAAAAAGGGGCTAGAGATGGTGCTTAGGGCACAGGTGGTGCCCTGTAATTGATCGAAACAAACTTGCTGTGGTTTTCTCTAGTGTTTTTTTCCCCCGCTTTGTTTTTGTTTAAGGTCTAATGGAATGGTAACATTTTGTATTATTCGCCTAAGGTCACATGGGCCAGTACACTGGCACTGTCTTGGGGGAAGTTGGATTTTTCTCCATGAGAACTGTGTTTTCTGGTACTGTGTCTTGGGAGCGTGGTGGCCTGCCTCCCAAACTGTTATTGGGAACACCTGGAGACCACTTAGCTCTCATTCCTTGAGGAAAGGAGAAGGAAATGAAATTTAAATGTATGAAAGGAGTTGGGGTTTGGCTTTTGGGCTTTATAATTTATTTTTAAGACTTTGCAGGATTATATAGTTTTTGTTTGTTTGAACGTGCACAGCCATAATGCGTGTTTGTACCGTAAAGAACACAATAATTACAGAAGATTCTGTTGCTTAAGCTTTTTCCTCTTTCAAACAGGTAGTTAAGATTTCTTTTTTCTTGTCAGTTTCTTTTTTAATATGAATACTTCTTTCAGTTTTACTCTATATATGGTAATTATTGATGTTTGTGTAATGCTTTGAAGTTGTAAGGCAGGGTATCAGCACTAAGTACCCAACAGCAATACTTCATAGTCATTTTCCCATCATGAAAGAGTTTGATGCTAAAAAGTGCTACAGCCCTAAGCATAAAGAGGCTCTGGATGGATTAGGGGAAATGGCCAAAATTGCTGATAATGTTGTTTTCAGATAATAGTTTTAAGTTAGGAAGAACAGATCTGGATAACATAAAGCAAACTGAGTTATTTTACCTAACTTCATTTGGTCTGGAATTCAATAGAACATGGACTTCACATTTGAGTCAGAATGTGTTTGCTGTTATAAGTTTTGTAGTGGCAGTGAGGACCCACATCCTACAAGGATGCAATCGTGCAGAAGTCAGGAAGTCCTGTAAAACACACAGCTTTGTGAACATCAGCGGTCTCGTTCAGCTCAATGAGCTCTGCAGCTGTCTGAAGTTGCTCCCAGAAGTTGGGAGTGTTTTGTATTAGTGGTGGGCAATAGGATGTGAATCTTTCGTTACACTGATGCTGTTACAGTACAACAGCACTGTAAAGTGTTTTGGGAAGGCCGAGGTCATGGCAGGTGTGACACCTTTTCATCACTAATTCCTCTGCTCATTGGGAGTCCCAAGTGATAGTCACCCCTCCAGTTTGTGCTTGCTTTGCCTGTCTCTTCTGTCCCCTTGGTCCCATGGCTGCTGAGGATTGTGGTGCCCATGTGAATTCTGACACCTTGCTGGCAGGCGGAGGCGAGACAGACACAAATCTCCTGCCAGCTCTTCCCCTTCCCAGCTGGGACAAGGTGGTGTTAAAGTGGTCTGGTCTGTGCTTTGGAGAGGAGGGCAAGGACAGGCTGTGCTGCAGGTTGGTGTTGTGTCAATACTGCAATATTGTGATACTGAGATGTATCGTACCGGAGTGTGACTCATTCATAATCCACGTTGTTCCTCTTGAGTGGTGTGATACTGCTCTGTGTGCTGACCATCCTCACTGGGTGTGTGTTTGCACATGCATGCACCCAGAGTTCAGGGTGTAATAATGACTCTATTTAATGCCCTAAACACCAGCTCATGCAAGTAGCTGCAGGTTGGGGGAGAAGTGAAAGTGTGTGTGTGCACACTCTGTAATTATGCATGTTTGGCTCCTGCAAAAAGTAACTGCTCTGAGAATATACTCATTGCGTGCTCATTTTTAAATACAAATTTAAGTGTTTGTGTTAGGTGAAGAAGTGTCAGTAGCTTCCCATTAGGAACTATGATTGACAGCTCTTCTCTCTTTTTGAGTTGCATTGCTGCATTAATGTAGTAGCTTCAAATTAACAGGTGATGAAGAAACCATTTCTATGTTTCTGCTATTGATTTAGCTACCCCTGTCCCAAATGTGCTCAGTTTTTTAAGTGCTGAAGTGTGAAGTTAGATGGTCTTAATTTCTGTAAAGTCACTTAACGACGAGTGACTTTACTAGGAAAAGGTTCAAGTGATCCCGAGCAGAGTAGATGGAGACTGCTTTATTCATTTCATAATTGGTTTCTTCTGAGATAAAGTGTGACAATGAAATGAGGAATAAGGAATATCTTTTGATATGAAATTGTAGGGGAATATATTGGCTTTCCTTTAATTCTGAAAAATTGAATTAGCTAACTGGAGGTAAGAAGCAGGGAAAATGAGGCAGCATAGCTGTCACTTTGGGAGAGTTGATAGCTTGAGTGAAAAGGTTTGGAATTCTGGTCTGGAAATTTGTATGAAAACTGGTGAGCTTCTTAGGGTTCTGTCTTGTAGTATCTATCCAAGATGAGAAGGCCCTTTCCTTCCTTCTCATAGTGAAAACAAGGTTGAACTTGTTTGTACAAAATGCCCTAGAGTCTTCGTGGCTTTGTTTGAGCTCAAGTTAAATGTTTCTTTGATTTGAAAGCATCTACAGAACCATAACTCAGCTTACAGTCTGAAACCTTTGTCTTTAATACCTTACCACTTACCTTTCTGTGACATCCTTTAGACTTAACTTTTTATATTGATAAGGAGCTTTAAAAATAATTCTGCCTTGATAAGAAGTGGTCATTCCAAGCTGGAGGTTGTGCCATTGTAGGGGAAAATGCACACACTGGTTGAGTGTGTAGGATTTTGCTGGCTTGGCTAGCCAAGGAGTGAAATTGCTGGTGTTGCAGCTCACACCTGCTCGCTTGCTTCTGGGATGGGCTGATTGAAGGGAAGACTTTTGAGTGTATTTCCTTACCTGTAGAAATAGTAATCAGAAAGTCTGGTGGATTGGTGTAGCTTTCTGAAGAACTTACTGAAAGAAGCTCCAGAGTGATGAGGGGGAGCGTTATGGAGTTGTCTTGGCCAGTATATGCAATGTCTTTCAGAGAGTCTCCTTTTACTTTGAATGTAATTGTGTGTGGCCAAACTCAGTGCTAAGTGGAGATACTGAGGTCCTTTGGAATATGTTAGCTGGAATGCCAGCAGCAATATCCCTGGGTATGCTCTTGGCCTAACACACCATTTTTTGAGGATGACTAATGCAGGCAGATTGGCTGTCAACAGGGCTGTGTGGCCCTTCCTGGTGCTCTGTGTATCCTGCTTGCCTCCAGGAGCTGGAGGTGTGGTTGCAGTGGGGATAAGGTCCCTGAATTTGTGCTGTAGTTGTGCTTGGTGCAAGCTTGACTCCTCTTAAGAAGAGTATAAGCTGGCATCTGCATCTCTAAAGTAAGATATTAATAGTCTTATTTTCAAAGATGCTGAGTCCCCGCAGTTGCATGTGAAGTTGGCAGTCTCTGTGTGTGCTTAGCATTTCTAAAATCAACTCTTGTGTGGTTTGCAGGCTTTTGCAAACTCCCGTGAGGGTGTAGTTTCTGTTCCTGGGAGCAGTATTAGTAAAAGGCTATGTTGTGTGCTCTGACTTGTGTTTATTGTTGTAATTCTGAAGTCTCCATGTTGCAGAGGAGCAATCTTGCTTACTAGTAATGTCTAGCAGTAAAAAATCAGAATCATCCAGAGAAAACGGCTGTGTGGTTTTTTTGTTTTATGATCTGAGGCTCTGTTCAGTCTCTGTTCAATGTCAGTGTGTCACAAACTCTCTCCACAACCGTGTGCCATATGCAGACACGCTGGCTGTCGTTTCGGATCGCTGGAGGTGTGTTACTGGAAGTTTGTGCTGGTGGGGTGTGAGTAGCAGCCCTTCCCTTCCCCTTCAGAGGGGCAGTAGTTTTGCCAGCCTGGCAGGGCAGGTGAGCAGCTGTCCCTGTGGTAATGCTGGTGCTCCTTTTAACCCATTGTGGGTTTGGGGAATGGTTCAGTCGCTTCTCCAGCTGCGCGCAGAGCTCCCTCTCACCCCATTGACGTCAGGCTGATGGTAGATTTTTATGAACTGGGACTGTGGAAGTGGAAACTTCGCTCTGTGCACAGCTCCGTGCCTGTTGATGGTGACCAGAGAGCTACAGAAAAGATTTCTGTGCTGCCTATTCTTGGAGCATTTTTTCCAGGGTTATGAGTTAAGGGTCAAATATTTACTGTTTGCGAAAATGTAGTGCTAAATACTGTGTCCGGTGCCAAAACCACAGAAATTGTCGAAGTCTAGAGCCTTAAATAGAACCTGTCCTAAAAGCTGCATCCATTTGACATTAACAATGTTAAAAGTTCAGGCCCTTCACAAGAGTGACCTATTGCTAGCAAACTGAGTGGGGAGTTATGGATGGCGAGCACATGGGAGGCAGATTTCAGTCTCCTGATGGTTCCCTAAAAGTACCAGGCAAAGAGGAGATAGTTTGATTTCCTGGACTAAGTTGCCCAGGCTGGCTGAGCAGTGGAATAACAAGTTTCATAGCTCTTTAGTGGTTTTTGGACAGACTGATTCATGCTCGAGTGTCAGCATGACTTCTGAAAACACAATTTTGCTTTGTAAAAATAGTATTAAAAAGATGTCATTATTTTTCATTTATTATGGATGTTGGTCTAACTTACAGTCCTGTTGGACAAATGAGTGTTTTTGCCATTAATTTCAGCAGTTGAGAGAGGAGCTTACCTTAAAATACTGATTGATCTTGAGAGAGCTGAGTGAGTCTGACCCTCCCCCTTGCTTCCTGGTCTCTCTAGCTCGCAGTAAGCATGAGAACTTTTCCTCTTTTAGGTTATGTCTAAATTTGTGGGGAAAAAATAGTTTTGATATTGCATAGACCTATGGGGGAAATAACAAGAGATCTGGGTCAAAAAAGTAGGACGTACAAGATGTAGAAGCTGTTGAAGTGTATTTATTTGTCCTATATTAGGTTAAAGGAAGTATTGGTGCTCTCAGTTTGGCAATGTGTCCTTCAGTCTGCGGTGTGCTGTAAAGGGAAGACAACTGTTAAACAATGAATCACCACTAATTTTTGTATGGATGTTCACATTCTTCTCTAGTGCAGAAATTTCTGCTTGTGTGTCAACACAAACACGCTTTCCTAAATACAGACTCTTGGAGATAAATTTTAATTGGGAAGTGCTTTGTAAAAATATGGATTCTTTTGCCCTGATGATGTTTGTGATTCTGTAATGTATCAGGTTTCATACTTTTTAACGTACTCATAAAGCAAAGTTAGCACAAATGTGGATGGAGGAAAGTGAGGGACGGTGTGGTCAAACCATCTGTTGATGCTGACATCAAATAAATTGTGCTACAAGTGTCTTTATGTAGTAATGGATTAGCTATTTCCCATTGCTAGTGCAGCAAATCTGGGGTTATAGGAGTGGGGTCTGTACTTGTTGAACAACATGAATGTTTTCCTAATGCTGTCATGGTACCTGATTTTCCACTTTATTTTGAATGCATAACCAAATTTCACAATCTGATGTCTTGTTTAGACTGTAAGTATTACCACTGTGGGCATGAAAAAAGTCAGCAATATGAAACTTCAATATGTTAAGTTGTGACAGAACTTGAACACAAATACAATAAAACAACCTACTAAGCAGTTTTGGTGAGCTTGATCTGATAGCAGGAACAGACATCTAAATGTAGCTTATTAATAGAAACCAATTTATTTTTCTTTTTTTTTTTTAACAGCTTTTGCCTTTATAGTAAATATTTGTCACAGTCGTTTGACTTATAAGAAAAATGCTTTGTGTTTCTGTGAATGTCTTCCAGGGCAGATTGTGAATGGCCTTTGATTATGTTAGCAATATCAATGTTATCTTGCTCTTGGCAAAATCCACATTAGTTGGTTCTTCTGCTGTCTACACGTGCAAGGTTATTTTTTAGTTATCCTAGTTCATCAAGGCTCTTTGTGAGATTCTTTCTTACGGTACATATGATACACATTAAATACATTAGCAATTAAGTTTTAAGGGTCTCTTCTGTTAAAATAAAACAAAAAGCCCTCTTTACTATTGGGTCATCCCATTGAGGTGCCTGGGCACCACAGCCTTCCCAGGTGTATTATTTTTTGGTAAGATGGGCATTGCTTTTGTCTTAAAAAATGAACCCTCTCTTTGTGTGGTTCTGTGGGCTGGTTGTGAAAGCACCAAATTCAATTTTCCCGTCAGTCTGCTGAGGTCCCGTGTTAGATACTCACTGCTTCCGTGTACTGGGGACTTTTAGAGATCCTGTGCGTATCGACAGAAATGGTGGGAAGAATTAAAACAAAAATACGCGAAAGATAAAGGGATGGAAACTTTCAGAGGTAGCCAGGGAAAACACTCTGGATGTGTTTTGACTCGCTCTTTGACGCTGGGGATGACTTCACGCGCGCGGCTCGGCGGGAACGTGAGATGCAGCGTCAGTCTCGGGCTAAGAACGTCCCTTACGCAGGCTGAGATCTGTCTGTTGTGCCAGCAGCAAGGCTCGTGTGTGCTGGGCACTGCTGCAGGGCTCCAGAAAGCTCCATGGATGGTGTTAGGATATGTGAAATTTCATTTGTGTGCTTAACGTGCCTCCCACTTTCCCAGCTGCGGCCTGGGCCTGTAACCCTGTAACGACCTGCTTGTGGAACGGAGTTTTTTCAAGGTGAAATGAAAGAAGTGCACAGGTTTAAAAACACATGCAGAGATCAGGTTAGTCAGATTTCATTTGTGTTAATATTCCTGTAAATGGTGGAAGTTTAGAATTGCAATGTATTTCCGTGTGTCTGTTGCTGCCTACCTGTATTTGTTAATCTGGTGCTGCTGGGCCTACTGCTGTTCTGTGTAATTAAAATAACCCCCCAAGCCTCCCCCTGTGTGATAAAAAGACGAGTGGTGCAAGATTGTGCTGCTTTTTTCTTTCTGAATTAACCTCTTCCAAGTGTTAGGGTGGCTCTGCCTTCTCCTCTTGGCTCTGCTCCTTGTCTGTGCTATAGCGGGAAAGTGGCAAATAAGTGTAATGAAACTGCAGTGTTTTGTGTCCACCCTGACAGTTTGCACCATTTTATTCTTATCCCTTCCTAAGGGTTTATTTGATTTTTTCTAATCATTCCCCACCTGTTTTTTTTTCCTGGGCTTTCTCTGTCCTTTTTGTTATTTTGGACTTTTCTTTTGCATTCTCCCCATCTGTTCTCATGTCAGTCCTTTAAATCAAATTGATGCCTTTTTGTTTCTGTTCTCTGCATTTTCTCTGTTTTCTTGCTCGTTCTCAAAATGTTAGTTAAGTTTATATGCAGGACTCAGCCCTAGGTAGCCCTCTTGAACTGGAGGGGTTGAATGGGTTTGGATGATGTAGCCTGAGTCAGTGGTGGAGCAAAACCTGCTGGAGAAGTTTCATTTTCCTATGTATGCCCCTGGCAGCGAGCAGGAGGTGAGCGAGGGGCCTGCCTGCAGGCACATGGGTGGCTGGGATGGGTACACAGGGCAGGAAATGCCGAGGACACATTTTGGCAGTGCTCTTATATGATAAAAATAATCTTGGCTCTAGGCATATAGCATTGATCCAGCTCTTGGTGAAGTCAGAGGGAGGTTTGGAGGGAGTTGGTGTGAGCATTTAGTAGAGACATGAAAAGCTGAGGAAGTTGGACTGAAAACCTCAGCGCAAGGTGGGGTTGGCTTTGGGCTTTTCAAAATAAGGGGTTTTATGCAAGAAGTTTTTATTGACATTGTGACTTAAAATTAGCGAAAACAAAGTCAGTCATCGTGAAATCAGTGGCAGCCTTATCTTATTGTTTTTATTGTGGGTAGTGTTGACAAGTCACATGCCCCATTGTTCTGGGTGAACAAACAGGGCTTTGAGGCTGCGAGCTGGGACGTGCGCACAGGCGCCTTTGTCCTGTGTGGAACTGCGACTTCGGAGCCGAGCCATTTGTCTTTAAAGAGTTCACATCCAGAAACTGCATGATAAAATACTCTCTTGCTCGATACCTACATGCCTTGTTGTCCAGAACCTAAGAAAATAAACGCAGGTGACTTAATGGGTCATAAACTCTCTCCTGCCTCGTTGCCCAGCGAAACCTATGGGGTAGCAGGCTTGTGTTCTGGCTCTGGAGTGGATGTGCTTGGGACAGAGAGAATGGAGAATGTGCTGTTGAGAAAGTCAGTAAAAGATTTTTGCTTGAAAGTCTTCCAGGTGTAAGTCCTTTACCATAAAGCTGCTGACACTCAAGACAATAATAGTGAACCTCATCTCTACTGAAGTCACAGTTTTGTGGGTCACCTCTAAATTACTGATGCCGTTTATAAATCCCTGTAATCAGGATATGTGTAGTGTAACTAAGATGGATGCAGTAGAGGCTGGCTGCAGGAGCAGACTTGGCACGTGTAGGCTGTGGATGTAGTCATCCAGCCGTATCTGGGGGAGAATTCCATTGAAATTGCTGTGAGTTTTGCTAAAGGAAGAGCAGAAAGATTAGTCTTCCCTGCCTACAGTGATTTTTATTATGTTGTTGTTCTTAATACATCTTAACAATGCCTCTGTAGCTCATTGTCTGGTCCAGTATTTTTGATTTGTAGGATAAATGTGGTTGTGGTTTGGATTTTTTTTGGTTTGTTTTGTTTTCTTCTCTATTTTTTTAATCAGCATATAGCCTTGCTTTTTCCTCTTTGGAAACTGGTGCTTGCAGTGTGTTTTATACCTCTACAGGACTGTTCACCAAAATGATCTTGAATTGTCAGAGCTCCACAGTAGGTGTTACCAAATTGCTTTCATATGTAATGGCACGGAAGGTGGTAGAAACTTTCAATCTGGTAGAAATTCTCATAGGAATCTTGACTGCGTGTCGACAGTGTCAGCTGTGTGTCCATCTGCTCTCTGGTATTAGAAAACTTCCCAAGTTTGGGTGGCTTGCAGGCAGTCTGTAAAATACCGCTTTAATTTCGATGCAGGATGAATGGCAAACTTTTGGCATCCTAATGTGGGTGTAATACAGCAATGGAATATATTCTGTGCGTTACTGCTCAAGATTTTTGGACTTTTTTTTTGAGCGTGACTGCGGTTTGTTTACACAGTCCCTTCATAGGAACTGCTTGACAGAGGGAATTATGGAATCACTTTCTGGTTGTAAATTCTCTCCTTACATTTCCACAGGCCTGCCTAGCTCTGTGGTGGATCCCCAGAGACACACATCCACTCCCTACACCCACAATTTTGCTTTTCTGAGTTGACCTAATACATGAATATGTGACAGATAACTGTGTTTACTTTATTTTTCGTTTACATCACTGAAGATTTTCTGTCCACATAGTGATTAGGACAGAAAGCTGCTGTCAGGATTATCTGTTATTTCTGCCACTGTGTGACCTTCGCAAATGGATTAACAAATTTACCCATGCACCAGTGATTTAATACTTAACGGGAGCTTTTTCAGACCAGTTCAGGGCCCTGAGATCTTCTGGTGAAAGGCTGTGCAGGTAGCAGTGTAAAGTGGCTTTTATTTAATTTTTCAGTCTCTGCTTACTTGGAGTATTCAGTTTAAGCAAGTGCTCCATTTTTATTTATAGGTTTTGCCTATCTTTTAGTTTTCTGTTGGACTGGACGTGGTCCTTCACATTGGAAATATTTTCTACTAGTGCCAGGACATGTTGAAATGAGGCTACTTGGTTCATAAATTTAGGCATGTTTCTATCCTTAATAATGTGGAAATACAGCGTTATGTGAAGTTTTAAGATGCCTGCATTTTTTCTGGACCCTGGCAGAATTTTGGGAGTGAAGAAAGATGGAACTTTCTTGGTGGAGCCACTTCAGGAGTGGGTTTTGGAGAACAGCCACACAAGCATCCACTTACCCCAGCACTGGGGGTGGGAAAGGGGGCGGTGGGACCCTTGAGCTGACCCTGTTCTTGATGGAGCAGAAGCACAAAAGAGTTTCTGTCCTCTAATGTAGTATATTGAGTCCTCTGCCATGCTGAGACAGATTTATGGATCCTAAAAACATGATCTCTGGAAGGATGTGTTAAACCCAAGAGCTGTTTTGGTGGGATTAAAGTCCAGGTACTTTGGCTGCACCAGTTTACAGCCTGACTCCACAAACACTGGTGCTGCTGTGGAGGCTGTGGCTGAGCCATTGGAGTGAAGTTGGGTTAGGTAAGGGTGGGCCATGAACTCGTTATCTCAGCTGTGCTATCAGGCAGAATCTGCACAGAGTGCAGTGGGCCAGCTGACAGCTCAGCCAGCCTGTACACACAGGCTTGCACTGACTGCTTGGGTTCTCCCATACGTAAAATAGACATAAATCTTTGTCATGTGCATGTAATTTCATTGGGGCGAGTCTTCCTTTATAACTTCCTAAATGATTCTTGTTTGTAAGTTTTAACTATAAACTAATTTACAAGCTTTTATGAAAATCTTTTTTTAATGCCGTTTACTGGGAGCCAGTGGTGTTTTCCTGGTCTGAGGACATTGATTTCTGGTGAATGTTTTCCTTGTTGGTATAGGTGTCTCCTAAAGCACATCTTGGTCCTGGCTGTCACAGCTGTGCTTGTGACACTGATGAGCAGACATTTGCTGTTAAATTATCTTTTTTCATATATTGTTTGGACATTTTTCATCTGCTGAAAAAATGAAATTTTAGGCAGTGTTGTAATTAATTCTCTGATGTTGAGTCTCTTCACTTTGGGAGTAGTACTTAAAGCTGTATGCATTTGGGTTTTGCTATTATAAATTGTACTTCTGTATGGTGACTTCTTATTTTCACCATACTCTACCCTGAGAAGTATCTCTGGTTAATTTGAAAAGAAAGTCCTGCTAGCACTTAAATACCTTGAACTTTGTAAAAATGTATTTACACACACTGGCAGCATGGGCTGAAGTTAAAAGTGGGAATTTACAGTACTCTCACATTTTTTTTGGAATGACTCCAGGAAGAAAGTGTCTCATTCCTGTTTAGAGTAATATATATCTATATATCAGCTGATATAGCTGTTGGTGTAGTCAAGCCCTAATTGTTTAAAAAAATATCACTTAAGTGTGATTCTTTGGTATATTTAGAAGAGCTGAGTGAAGCCCTTTCTTGGTTCAACCATTTTCTTGTGATCTGAGGCAGTTTTCACGTTCTTCCTAAGAAATATATTATCGCTCCATTGAAGTCAATTCAGGTTCTCTGGAAGTAATCCAACCTTCAGGAAAGAAAAATATTAGTGTGCATGTTGAGGGAAAGGGTTTCCCTTTATTTCAGAATTTGCTCGTCACATGTAGCAAATAAGCCATTTTCAGACGCATTAAGGCTCTGTGAAACTAATTTTCAGTGCTGACAGTTTTCTAGTCCTGGGTTAAGCAGAAAGATTTAAATTTGATGTTTCCTTTTTTTTTTTTTTTTTTTGTTTAAATAGGAAGGGATATGTATATTTGCTCAGTTATAATTTGAGTGCCCTGAGTGTTTCAGGATAACAGAAAAATGAAATGTGAAATGCTGAGGAAGACAGGGTTTTTTTAGCCAGTCGTTTGTTTCAGTGTCTGAAATGTTTTGTTGCCAGTTTAAATGTTGGAATTTACAGAAGTAGCCTTTGCTTGGAAGCCTTAAATATTTGCAATGTGTTGTTTATTTGGTTTATGAAGTTTTGTGCCATTTGAACGCTGGTTTTTGTTTTAGCAATGGGTTTTGGCAGAGCACATTCTAGCATATGTAGTCAGTCATAAACAAACTAGAGATCACTAAGGCTTTAGTCCTGTGGCTGTATCACAGCATGTAAGGTTAAATTAAAACTGTCTGTCTGACTGTGCTTCTTGGACCTGTGCTCCACTGGATATGGAGCAGGATGGACCTTCTCCTGGACCTTCAGGATGCTCATGTTAAAATTCTCTGCCTTCTGTCATTAAAGCAGGGACTCTCATCTAGTTTTTGCGACTTTAATCTTTTAACCAAGGAGGTGTTTTCAGGTTTCCAGGCTTGGTTTGTGGCTGAAGAGCAGCGCGGCACACGCAGACCGGTCTGAGTTGGGTGCCAGTTCTCCAAAGCTCCAGTGATTTCTGCAGGGTTTAACGTGCTTCCCGGGGGAGGGCAGGGATTTGGCAGCAGCCTGCCCTTCGGTAGCTCCGTGCTCTTGGGAGTTACGCAAGCTGGGTCATTGAGCCGGGTTGTGAAGGCTGCAGACGGGCTGCACAAGGGTGAGGTGCAGTGGAGAGCAGCCCCAAGATCAAGGGCTCTGCTCCCAAGGCTGCCCGGGGCGGGCGCGCGGTGCCCGGGCGAGGCTGTCACCCCAAGGCCGGGACACGGGGACAGTCGGGATGGCCTCTGGACGGTGTCAACAGGAGAAGAGGTTGGAGCCTTCCCCTCAACACGGGGGTTGAGCAGGGTGTGCTGGAGCACAGCTCTTCTCCAGGAAGCTGCCACCCTCCCTGGGACCTGCCCTTCGTTCTCTCCTCAGGTGTAGCCACCAAAGCCATGGCATTCTTCCTACACCTGTTCAAAGCACTTCTTCAGGGTTGCTTCTGAACCACATGCTGTCTTCACCTCCCTGCCATTGCAATCATGGAGCTACAGTTTAGAAATTACTATTTTTTTTAATATTTGTATGTTTTCAGTCTATTTTCCTAAATAATTTATTTAGGCTTTTAACACCTTAATGGCTCAAAACCTCAGCTGGTTTTGTTTGGAGCTATTTCTTCCTCAGGCAGAAATCAGACCTAAAATGTTTTTTTTTTTCCTAAAGTTTGTGAAGAAAAAGCTCTCTGATAGCATTTCTGAGTTGTTGAGATTAGCTCTGAATTTCCAGATAATGTAATTTTCTTTTTTAAAAGAGGTCCCCTCCCCCCTCCCCGGCAAGCCCTAAAGTATTCTTTGTGTGAATGTACTATATGATCTCTAATTATATGATCACATACCATTCCACAAATAGTGCAATACAATAGCATAGAATTATTTCTAGGATCTGGTAGAGGTCTATTCACTAGACTACCTTAAACCCTGAGCTTGCAAGTTGTTTTGTGTAAATTGACTCCTTCGCCTCCCAGAAGCCCTGTTTACTGTAGCTGTGCCTTAAGCCCAGGTTCAAAGCTTGTTATGGAGTCAGGGTTTGGGATGTCAGCCTTGAAAGTTGCCATTAAACTGCTCTCATACAGCACATGCATATTAAGTAGGATAGCAGAATAACAGTGAAATTGCTCACCTAGGTCTGCAGATGAATTACCATAATTAACTGCTTCTTCCCATGAATTGCACCTAACGAAGGCTGTGCTGTTGGCTGAAAATAAATTGCATAATGCATTGCTGTTGACTAAATTATTTACATACCTCAGAGAGGAGATGGTATAAAAAGGCTGCAGAACAAGTGCTGGACCATTATGAAAAAGAAAAGGGGGAAGGGAATCACAGCTAGAATGTGGTGTAGCCTGCCTTCTCCTGGGTCACGGAGGAGCTCTGTGTCCTGTTTGCAACACAGTGTGTGCCTCCATGGTTACATATTTATCACATTGCATTGCATAATGTATGTGTGGAGAAAGCAGAGTTAGGTCTGTGCACACAGCCTTGGGCCTGCTCTTAAAAAGAGTGTGGCTGTGTAGTTATAAATTGCTAAAAATGACTTTTTTTTTTTTCTCCCCCTGTGTAACTGGTCCCAAAATATCTGCAGTCAAAAGCAGAATGTGGCTTAAAAAAATCAATTATAAACCAAACTGGACAATTTTTGAAATGCTTGCTGTTCTGTATTTACCTGTGAAGTGTCATTTGTGTGCTTGTTGTGAGGTGTT
The DNA here is from genome assembly GCA_013397155.1 of Irena cyanogastra. Lineage (NCBI taxonomy): Eukaryota > Metazoa > Chordata > Aves > Passeriformes > Irenidae > Irena > Irena cyanogastra. The sequence continues at coordinate 128,717 of VWZV01001853.1, read as the reverse complement.
GAGGAGTAAGCTATATCCATTATGTGTTTTTCTTAACTTCTTATTTAGCCAAGAACTGTTTTAAAAGGGCTGCATTTGGATCTGCTATCCTTTTGTTGTCTTGTGGAATGCTGTGCAGCTCTATTTATTACTTACTAAAAAAGATGGCTCTACTACGTAGAGACTACTTACACTAATTTACCAGAGGAGTCAGACAATAAAGATATGTGAGCTGCTCCATGCACACACAGTGGTAACACCAAAATAACTGCAACAACTGAACACGGGCTCCATCAGAGGTGGTGTTTTGTGTTAGAATTTTCCAAAATAAGGCTTGTCACAGCTTGTGTTTTCCATAGGTAAAAACCAGTCTGGAATTGTAGATCTTGATTCCTAATTTTCTGGGGGGTTTGCTTTGGTCTGGACTTTGTTTTGGGCCTAATCTTGACAAAATCTTTGGCAAAACATGAAAATACTTCCTTTTTTTTTGTTTTCCCCCTATACATAGGGTTGTCCATCCCTCTGCCTCCATCACAGAGGTAGTGGCTCAGGGTGGACAAAGGAAGCTGTAAAGTGGGGTCATTGCCCTCACAGAAACTCGATTGTTTATGTGATCACTTCTGGTTATGGTCCCAGTGGAAATGTGGTTGCAGTGGGGAAAAGCTTTGTAAAAACAACTCCACTTAGGAAATTGGATCACAAATAATTTTTTATAAGTAGGCCAAAACATTGCGTGATAAGGTTTGCATTGAGTAGTCTCCCTTTTGTTGCCAATTTAGCCAGAATAGGTCAACTTTTGTGATAACAGCAACAAGAAAAACTAGTCAGTTGTTTTTTGTTTTTTTTTTTACCTATTAAAAATTTTTCTTGAAAAGCTTTATTTCCTGTTCGAGAACATGTGCTTGAAGTTTGGCAAAGATACAATCTTTGTGTCAGCAGGGGATATTTTTGGCTTGGTTTTGTTTTGGATTTGTTTTCTTGGTTTGGGGTTTTTTTATTGTTGGTAGGGCTATTCTGTAAAACGTAAATCTGACATAGGCAACATTAGTTTTTGCATTTCTAATAGACTGTTCAGGCTGGTGAACCACTTCCTGTGGAGAGGGTGTGTTGTAGTATTAAAAAGCATTAAATGAGAAAAACCCATTAATTGGTAGGCAGGCAAAAGTGTAAAGATAGCAGAACAGGCTTGGAAATAAAATACAGCAATGCTACCTAGCATTTGTGACATACCTAGCAAATGATGACACTTTTAACAAACACTTTTCTCCAAAATTTGAGAATGCTTTCAAACACTTCACACATGGTTCCTGCACTGCACACTTCTTAGTGATGAGTGATTAATGCTGCTGCAAATACATCCTGTCCAAAAAAGTGCCACAGAGGAAAATTTGTTTTGTGTGTAGGTTTTGGGGTTTTTTAATATTGTGTTTCCTATTTATATTTTTAGAGAATGATTCAAATTTAATTTATGGAAACAAATGGGAGATTTCCATAGAAAGGTTTTGAGATTTGCAGTGAACAGAAAGGCTCGTGGTTATTACAGTCGTTCAGACACACAGTGAATCTTGAAATCACTGCTGAAGGACAGAGCCTTTTCTGCTCTTCTTCTGTTGTTGTTTGTCACTGAACTTCTGAGCTATTATCTAGGGAGAGCAATGATCAGAAAGGAGAGCAAAGACCTTGGAAACACCCTGCCAGAATGTGAAATCTGAACTGGGGTGCTGTAAAGGCATATTTCCTTTTAGAGGACTGCAAGAGGAGACCAGAGCCATAAGAATGTGGAGGAAGGGGACAAGTAGCATTAATTCCTTTTCTTGCTCTTCCCTTTGGAGCACTGATTCCATGAATGCCTGAGTTCAGTGTCCTGCTTTAGTGTGGTGGGAACTTCACCAGCTTCCTTGTTCTGTCTGTTAACAATCAACTGATTTAGGGTCACGAGTGTTCTACAGGATGTGGCCACCTGACATGGCACTGCCTGGGGGACAGGGACCCATCAGTGTTCTGGGGTTTAATTGTGCCTTGTTGTGTGCAGGTAGAACTTCAGTGAAAAAATTGTACAGTAGGGAAGGCATAGAGAGAGAGGAAAGTGTGTGTGGAATTACTGATGTTACGTTGTCTGGGAGGAGAAATGGTAATTTCAGAATGTGGCATAACTCTCCAAATTTGTTTGGCTTTTTGGTGGGTTGGATGAAGATTTTTGTGTGTTACAGAAAAATTTTAAGAGGAAGGTCACAGAGGGAATAAATGAACAAATGCTGTGCAAAGCCTTGGGGCAGTGAGAACCTGCTGTGAAGCATGAGTAGAAGGGGCAAGACTTTACATTCATGTGTAATTATAGGTATGGAACAATTGTAAATTTGCAGGTGAGAAAATACTGTACTTTGCATCAGGCTTTCCAAGTCCCAGTTGAGCAAGGATGGTATTTGTCTTGGCTAACATCTGTTCCTTTCTGGAATAAGTGGCTTTAAAGGAAAGCATGAAACTTTAATATGATTTCTGGTTAGCTCAATCTATCTCTTTCTTTGTATTTTCAAAACATACTTTATTTTATTAGATTCAAGAATACAGCTTACCTATACAAGCTGCTGGCTCTTTACATAAATAATCATATGATAAATGCAATTAGATTGAAGTCCAGCAATACTGAAATCACTTCCATAGGAAGCTGGCTGGCTGCCCAGACATCTGACGTCATTTAGGAACCACACTCCTAGTCCTGGACAAATGTCTTTGGCACAGCCCTGTGAAAGTCACTGTGGTTGGGAGTCTGGGTGGAAATAAGCTCTGAAAGGTTGGGTGTTTATACCTGATGCCTTCCCAGGCATCTCCCTCCCCTTAGACACCTTCCTGCACACCTCTGAGGATCTCTGCTCTCCACAGGCACAGGGAGGAGAATGCCAATCCTTAACCATTAAGAATTCTTTTGTGTAGAGTAACAAGTTTCCACTCAGCCTTCCAAACCCTTGTTATGTGCTGTAATAATGTGGGAGAAGGACTTCATTGTGGCCAACGTAATTCTTGGTAAACAGAGACGAGGAATGATGTCTCATTAAAAAATGTAGTGTGGCAATAGGAAAATCATGTTTATTACCAGTTCTAGAGTTGTATAAATAGAGATGTGAGACATCTGCTGAGCATTGCTGTAGTAGAAACACTGAAATCATGTTTTTTCAAGTTAATAAATCTCAGAGCTAGGAAGAAGAGTAATGGAGTGAGGGCTAAGAGCAAGGCAATTGAAATGAGCAGGGGCAGTGGAATGATGGGAGACTTTTTCAAATGTATTTTCTCAAGGAGGTAGTTGTATAACAATGTTCAGTGTTTTAGGATTTGTGTCTCCTTGTGCTTGTTGAAAACCAGGACAGACTGGACATAACTAGGAAAAGCCTTGCATCAGGCCATTAATTACACTTTTATTTAGGTGATGGGTGTGTGTGGGGCTGGTGGAAGTGAGAGCTGCATCTGCAGAGCAAGTGTCATCCCAACAGTGGGAAGCTCCCTCTGTTATTGGGATAGCTGTAGGGGGATTCCCAAATTTTAGAAGGTTTTTGTCTCCTCCTCGCCTGCAGGATATGGCCTTGAAAGATCAGTAATGCCTATGATAAAATGGGACTTGGGGTTTTCTTGGTGGCCTTTTTTTGTTTGAATGGTTATTCATTTATTTAAAAACAAGTAAATGTGTCTCAATAAAATTCTGAAAAATTAAAAAAAACCCCATCTTTCTGTGCAGTGTAGTTCTAAGCTACTAAGGAGCAGAATCATAGTTTAGATTTAAATCCAAAAGTACACGAGTAATTTATTGCCTGTTAAACATGAACAAACAAAATCCCATTATATTGAAGAATGTTTTGAATCTATTTCCACAGGACATATAGACAAGAATCTCTCAAAATTGATCACCAGTGGCCTAAATGAGGTAATTGTGTCTGCTGTGTGACAAGTATGTGTTCTTGCAGGATCACTGGTTTTACCTGTTGGAGCAAGAATAAAATAGAAGGTGCAAGTGCCACAAAATGTAGTTCCACAAATATATGCCAGTATTTCTCTTCATTACAACAAAGTTGGCTGAAATAAGAAGAAACTTAGAAATTGTATCAGGTATATTTCAGACTGGTTTAATAGAATTCTTATGTTGTGTTTTGTTGTTTGGTTTGGGGGTTTTTTAATACTCTAAGGTAGACTGCTGGATGTTTTTCTTCTGTATTTGTGTACTGAAATTCGCGAGTTATTCAGTTGACCACCACCTATCTCTCATCTCATGAATATGTATTCAGGGTTTTTTTTTTTGTTTGTTTAACAAAAAAAAAGTAAAATAACTCTGTGCTGTTTTCCACTCAAACTCCTTCTTACTGCCTGAGTGAAATTGGGTTTGATGGTAGTAATGTTACCTCAAGACCTGTCCTCTCTCTCTCCCCAGTGTTGGTTTTCCTCAATAAAAACCTATTTGTCATTCATTTCCAGTTCCCCAAACCCATTCAACTTTATCCAAGTCTGAAGCCAAACCAGATTCTCTGTGGTGTGGAGCATCTACCTTTTTCTGTGTCCTGACCCTAGTGTTACTAGGATGATTTTCTCTAAGGTTATTGTTAGAAATTTTATAACAAGATCAACTGTGAACAGCTCAGGAGGAGTAGGGCAAGACTTTTTTTTTTTTTTTAGCCGTGAATCATTCTAGCTTGAACTTCTTTTTTTTCTAATATATTTGTACAGTGTGTGTTTCCAGGTGGAAAAATTGTCAGGTTGTGAATATTGTCCAAACAGACCTGAAAACTTGGTGACTTTCTAACTGCAGGCTGGATGTCTGCTCTCATGTTCTGTGGACTTTTGTGTGTGTTAAATGCATTTGTGTGTGTAAATGCAATGTGTGGTTGCATTCTGTTTAATTTGAGTGGTGGAAATTACTCTAGTATTTAGTGAACCAGTATGATTGCTGGAATGGGGTGGCATGGCAAGATTGAGGGACTTCATTATTTATGGGGCAATTTTTATTTTGTGGTTCATTATATTAACTTGAAATTAATTCACTGTGAGGTTCCTGTAAAATTGCTTTGTGCGAAATAGTATTTATTTTACCTTTTATTAAAACACCCTGACTTCTATGAAAGGCGTGAAAATAATTGAAATAAATTATATGCAAATAATTATTTAAATAGTATGGAAATATAATCTGTGGTGCAATTAAAATTCCTGGACTCCCATCAGTCTTCCTCAGTGAAATCCTCACAATGGTGTTTTTCAGATTCAGTTTGTCCTGCTTTTCCACATGAAATTCAGCAGCAGCTTGGGTCAACCAGAGCAACCCTTTGTGTTAGAAGCATGATCAGGATTATCTTTCTAGGGATGCCGTGGTGAGGATTTTGGGAACACCTAGACAGAGCTGTTCTCATTGCCGCCTGGATTTAAGGCCTCAGAGGGTTTAAATCTATAACCCTGCTGAGGTCAGAAGAGCTGAGGATTACTGGGATTTTGATACACACAGGAGTAAGGAAAGCTCTTTAGGACCCTGGTTGTAGGCAAGAAATTAAGCAATAACCAGATCTATTCCTTTCTTGGGTGTCTCCCGGTCTAGTTTCCTCACATTGCTGTGTTTTCTGAAGCTCAGAATAATGCCTTGTTCTCAACCAATATTAATCATCTTGCACGCATTGAAGTGTGGATCTGACTGTGACTCAGAACAATTTAAAATCAGGCTTCGTGTCTTATGAAAATAAATGGCTCCCAGAGGAGAGAGGACTTCTGTTTTCATTTATCGCTTGTGATGGTGAGCTGTGCCTCAGTTTGAGATGTCCCATCTTGCACTGACTTCCTCCGCGTCCCCGTTCGTGCTGACAGTGCCACTGGCTTTGATCCCAGCCTTTACTGGGAGAAAATCTTGTCGTGGTTTGGGTGGCTTGTGGACAGATCTGATAAGAGAGAGTTTCTGATGTAGCCTCAGCAGGTCGGGCAGGGATGGACAGAAATACAACGTGTGTTTTAATCGTGGGGAGGGAAAGGTGTCATTGAAGGTCAGACGCTCCATGGCTGCTCCCAAAGGCAATTCAATTCCTCCCAGGAGCTAAGGCACCTTCTGAACTAAGGGGTGTGAAGGTTGATCTTTTGGGGGTTGTTGCTGAGGGATATGTGAAACATTTTGCTATCATTAAAATAACTTGTATTTGAGTGTTTTCTAGCTGGTACCTTATCTTTACGCCACAATTGAAGGAAGTTACTTTTTGTCCTTTTGGATTGCATTGGGTGTGTCTGTTTCAGGGGTTTTTAGACAGTTTCAGAGGATTTTTTTTTTTTTACTTGGATGAATGGTCGGGGTTGGTTACTTAAGTAACAGGTTTCAAAGTGGGAAGGAAAAGTCAAATTTTCAGCGCTGTGTTTGCTCACAGTGAACTCAACTGAGCAGAACGTTTAATCGTTTCATTGAAAACTGTTGAGAGCTACGGGAATACTTGCCTAAATTAATTCACCACATTAATTTCTAGAAGACACTGGGTAGTGTGGGTATACAAGCTGCACTGTAGTTCAACCTTTGGGCATGGGCCAGTAGATTCTTTTAAAAGTGTGATCTTCCCCATCAGAGAGAGCATGTATGATTGGTTGCCCATTTGTCCGAATTTTAGATAATCTAAGTTGCTTTTGTAGACACGTCTATTTTTTGAGTATGTTCTGGGAACAGTAAGTTAGGGTGGTAATTTTTATTTATGTTCTGTATGCTTTCTCATTGTCCTCATCCTTGTCGAGCTGGACAAAATGGTTGTGTTTTAAGGCAAAAAATGTAATCTAGTTTGGGAGCTAATGCATTGCATTATTCAGCAGCAGCCTCCACCCAGTTAAATGTAGTATTGACAGTTGCAGTACCACACTTCAATGTATTGAAGATTAAAATATGTGTGTGTATTTGTGGGAGAGCATTTCTGCTGCTTTTTATTTGATACATGTAGCCATCATAGCCCATTTGTCATTTATCTGTCTAGTTTCAGACACGTCACACCTGTGGTCCTTTAGAGAGCTGTGATCAGTTATACTTTACTGCAAAGGCAAGAGATTTTTTATAGTCTTCCCTTAAAATGTGGGAAACATGCATGGACATTGATGCAGGTTTGGAGCCTGCAGTGTGATTTTGTGTTATCCTATATAGCTGCCATGGAAGTTTGGCCTCCTGTTCATTAGATTATTTCTTTATTTTATTTTTTCACTTAGGAAACTTGTTTTTTTATAACACTAGTGAAAGCAAAAATCTCAGGAGGCTGTGCTGAATGGCTGCAGTTATTTGAGAAAAATTCAGACTGGAATTTACCTTCTTTTCTCAGCAAGCAAGAACACAAGAATTAGTACTGATTAAGGCCTCCTATGTCATCATCTTGTTAATTATAATTTTCAGTTATGGCTTAGGGGGAGGGGATGTGTCAGTTTACCCTATGAATTAAGAAAAGAGTAGCAGCTGGAGAGACTCTGAATCTTTGAGCTGTTTAGTCCAGCAAAGTCATGTGTTTGTGTGGAGGGGACTGAATTAGTTCTCCTTGCTTGTGACATCTGGTTCATCTTGTGCAGCAGAGTGTGGTTGGACTTGGGGCAGGTGTTGGATTTGTGGTTGGATGTGTTCTGGATCTGTGGTGACTTTCTGTTGCATTTCATTGAGCTGTGTGTTCCTGGAAATGATAAGCTCTGTGTAGCTGTGGGAGATTGTGGAATTTTTTTATTGTCCTGAACAACATCTGTAGTTAACTGTACAGTTTCAGAGGGCAGGTATCTGAGAACCCCAAATCTCTATGTGACAGTTCACGCCTCCAGCAGCAATTGCTTTGTATGTGGCCAAATGGAAAGTGAGACTTCTATTTACATTCTCTGTCCTGTTTTCAGTCTGATGAGGAGATTTAGACACTTTAGTTACCCAAACAACATAAAAACCCAAGCAAGACTGGCCTAGGCCAGAGCTCCATCTTTGTGCTAATGAGTGAGTGTGCTTTTTGTAACTGTGCTTGTGACCAGGAAATCAGCAAGGGCACGCCTGGTACCCTGCCTTTGGAGGAGCAGTAGTGTTTGTTCAAACCAAGTGTGTGCCAGATCACAGCTGCTCCTTTAGGACTTTTTTGTGCAAATCCTATCTGGCAACATAATTTTGTACCAGCTCATCCTTTTGCCTTGTGTTTGATGTGGTGTTTCATGTTCAGCCCTTGACCTGGTTTAGCCAAATTCCTTGATGTGTTTGCAGAGAAAATGGGTAAGGGTTCACATCTGTAACAAAAACCTGAAACCCTTGCAATACAAACGACAGTATTTGCCATTGTAAGAATTTCAAATTATTGCAGTGCAGAGTGTGAGGGGAAATTGTCTCTGGTAGTCAGTACTGGAATAAAATGCATTTCTCCATTATCCCTCTCTAGCTGTTCAGCATTCAGACACTAAAGGAAAAAGCGTGTTGAAGTTTATCCTGGCAGCTCCACTATGGTGGGCCAGTCTGCTGCTGTGGATTTGATGTGCTGTTCACAAGTGTGCTGGGAGAGGAGTATTTTACAGTCACAATCATGTGCACTAGGTGCACTTCTTTTGTGTGCTAATCACGCTGGCAGACTATGGTTCCAAGCTCCTGTGGATTTATCTGCTCTCCTCTAGAACCACAGCAGCTGAAACAACTTCCATGAAACTTGGGGATAAGTAAGAGGGAGTTTGCTTAGTAAAGAAACAAACGCCGTGATGATTTCTGAATGTGAACTTCTAACATAGGAGTGTGCAGTTAAGGTAATTTTAAAGAAATGAAAGTTATTTTATATGAGTGGCAGACTCTCACATCTCCGTATGATTTCCTCATTGGTTTCCCTGTTGGCAATTCACAATCTGTCCTTCAGGCTTGCACTTAATGGGTGAGTGTTCACTGCATTTTCTGCTCCTAACTACCACAGGTGCTTATTTGCTGCTCTCTGGCCTGTGGCACTTACAGGTATGCCTCTGGAGTGAGGAAATGAGGAGTCATTAAACGAGAGGAAACTCAAAAATAGCTTGCTTCAGGCAGTTTATTGCAAAGTTGTTTAGTGTAATTTTTTTTTTCTAAATAGCAGAACAAAGCCACAACAGTACAAATATTTTAAAGGCCTTTTCCTCACTGCTGTGACTTCTTTTTTGTTAAATTCTTTTTCCCCTCCCCCCTCTCATGTCTTATTATGAAATTTTTGGGCTGTTACCTTACCATAGCTACAGCTTTAGTGAGGATGAAAATAGTAACCTGAGTAATACCATCTGCCAGGGACGGCAGCGACGCTTCCGCTGGAGCGGTGGGTGAGGTTGTCACTCTCAGGCTGAGCCGTGGGACAGGTGATACATTGACCTCTCCTCCACGTTTTGGCACTAAATCCCAGCTGGGCTTTCTCCCATGGGCCGGGGCGTTCAGTCGCTCTGTGCAATGTGTGACAGGCACGTGGTGGGAGCAGTGGCACTGTCCGATGGCACGGCTGGGAAGCAAACTGTGTCCAGGTAAAGAGCAGGCAGAGCCAGGGCCCCTGTGCTTGGTGAGCAGCTCTTGGCAGCATGGAGCTGCGTTCCCACGTGGAGGTGGTTGGGAGGCTGGAGGTGAGGAACAGTCGGTTCCAAGGGGGGAACCTGACTGCTTGGGGCTGCCAGGGAGAAGAAGGTGTCACCCGTCAGGATAAAAAGCAGGGAGTTATCAGGAGTGCAGGATTGGAGAACAAAGGAGGTGGCAGCAAAGGCCAGGCAGGAAAAATGGCTGGAAAGTGTCAAGGCAGCAGACAGAGGTGGCAGAGGGTGAATAGCTGGCAGAGGAGAAGCTTGTTTCAAAGTGACTGGGACCATTTGGTTTATGTTAACACATTCTACTTCACAGTTTGGGAGGAGTGCAAATAAACTAGGTCAGCTCATGCAAGCCTTGTTAAGAGAAACATGAAAAAATGGCTAAGTGTAGTGAGAGAAACTATGGGAAACGTCAAAGATAAAATTGTTTGAATGATTTTATAATTTTTAAAATGATTATTTTTATTGGATGTGCAGTGTTAACTTAGTGAGGCAGCATGGATTTTATTTTCCCTGCTGCTATAGTTAATGATTATCTTGCTTCTTTTGGAGAGTGAAAAATAACAGTGGTCTAGTGTGGCTGGGGCTCTGGAAATATCTGTGACTCAGTAGGCAGTAGTTCTGTAAACAGATGTGAGACGTCTCAGAAAAGGATATAAAATTATTAAACCATAAAGCAGTGAAACCATAGAACCTTTCAATATGTTTACCAAAGTTCTTAAAGGTTCATGCTCAAAGGAAATAAAACCACTGCTAGAGAATCTCATTAATTTATGTCTCAGTCAGCTTCAAATCTGTACCAAAAATGCATTTCCTGACTAAAAAATATGAATTTATTAGGACACTACTGCTGTGCTGTGAGTATCATGGGGAAGTTGCTCATCTAGTAAATTAATGGAGGCATTTGTGTTGAACTTCCTTACACAGCCATTCCCTTTTGCTGCCCAAAGCAGGAACTGATGGCTTTTTTCCTGCTGTTGCAGAATGAGGAATTGGACCAGAGGCAGATTAGGCTCTAACAGCAGTTGTGTTAGAGCCGCTGCTGAAGCTCACAGGAGCCAGGTCTGCAGCGTCCCTGCAGGTTTCTGGTTCATCACAGCCCCCTCGTCATCCTCAGTAAAGTTCAGCCCTTGAGAGAAAATCCAATTCATTTTTCATGGCAGTGAGACAAGGCGTGGAGCTGGGATAACCTTCAGCAACAGTGGGGGAGGATTTGACAGTCCTCAGTGTTCCTCGCTGTCTGTCCCCTTCTGCTGCCATGATCTTGGTGGCATGGAGCACCTCTCTTTTCCTGGCAGCAGGAATTAGTAATGCTGACTACTTTGTACACTGGACTCAGCATCTAATGTTCTTGAGGCAGAACAATTCCAGAAGCCTGTCCTACTAATGAGAAAAATACCGAAGTGATTTCTTTGAAAGTCTTTTCTAGAAAACTTAGTGAAGTGTCTGCTTGGGTTTACAAGCTGGGTCATCCCCACAGTCAGAATTGGCAGTGGAAGAGTTTCATTAGGCAGTCGAGTTGTCTCCAGTTTGAGTGGCAGGAACCCATTAACAGCTGAAGGAGGGGATGGGAGACATTTGTTAATTGGGGAGCACTGTGGTGAAGGTAATTAGGGAGTGATTGCTATTGCTCTAATGCAAAGACGAAAGGCATCAAATGAAACTAAAAAGTGATATCTAAAATAAACATAGGTATTTTTTTTCCTAGAATATTCCTGCTGACTTTTTTTTTTTGCCTCAGGACATGGTAATGCTAAAAGTTGATGTGAATTTAGAAAGCCATTATATATTCATGGAAGAAAAATTGACCTGGAGCTATTGAACAGTCAGTTTTTGAGCTGACATGGAAAGGGAGACTTTTGAAAAGGGATTGAAAGGAGACTTGTGAATTTAGGAGCAGCTCTTGTAATGAGCACTGTGTGAGAAAGCATGCTGGTGCTCATCAGAAAATACATCAAGTGCATCATTAGCCATTTGGAGGGAGCTGAAGTTGCTCTCTGGTACCAAATCAGTGATAAGCAAAGTGCAAAGGCCCTTCTTGGCTAATAAAAGAGAAGCCTGGCAAGTGTGTAATGTTTGAGGCATTAGAAGGTGAAGCTGGTGTAGGACTACAAAGAGCCATGGCAAGACAAAAACTAGTCACCCTTTCAGAAGGATTTTAAGTGGTTCTGAGTGGGGTGAGACTGCCTTTGTCAGGAGCAGCATAAGCTCAAGTGTGAGATAACAAAAAATTTCAGTTGGATGGATGGATGGAATAGACCATGTTTTACAGGTGCTAAGCAGAAAGAATTGCATAACTTAGATATAACCTAGTTAAATCTATAGTCTCTATAAAGACAGAGGCATGTACACTAGTAAAAAATGTGGGTTTTTAATGAGTGGCATTGTGCATGTTGTATATGTACTTGAGCATTTTGAAGATGTAGAGTCACAGTCTCTAAGGCGTTGGAAACACTTTCAAAATAAGAATACCTTTGGTTTTTACTGCCATTTGCTTGAAGTATAAGGAGCCCTGGAATGTACACTGAGGCTTCAAGAAGTAAAACAATCTTGCTTTTCTTTGTGGTTATTTAAAGAGTAAATGCTCTGATAGTGCAGGCTTAGTTAAGAGGATTCTTTGAAGAGCCATGGAAGGGGAATGGTGGTGTATGTCAGCCTTTCAGGTGACATGCCAACTATATGCTTTAATTAATCTTCTTTTTTTCTTCCAAAGTGATCATTACATGAGATTGTGGTTACTCTACTGCAAAGACTAAAGGCATCACCTGAAAATAGAAGGCGATGTCTAAAATAAACACAAGTATTTTTTTAATAGAATATTTCTGGAATCTGCCAAGTATTGCTCAGATGCATGTAATAAAATAATTTTTTTTAACCTTGATTTGTGAATATTTGTTATTTTTCCATATTTTGATGTTAGGAGATTGAGTTTCATTGTAGGAAGTTCTGTACTAAGCAGATACTTAGCTAAAGGAAATAATTTTGCAGGTATTTCAGAATTCTAGGAGCACTATGAGCATCATCCTACCAAATTAAATTTTAACCTCAGGATGTGTTTTAAACCTTAATTTTTAAGAGAATTCCTTTTAACAACTCTGATCTTTGTCTACATAAAGGTTTCATTAGAAGCATTGTACTCACACAATTAGAATATGTCACTGTACAATTAAAATATGTCCCATGTGTGGTGGATGTTACATATTTGAATATTGGCAAGGTGGGATGGGATGAAGGTAGGGCTTCTGTCCAAGCTTGGGAAGACAGTCATGTTAAAATTTCTTGCCTCTTTCCCCCCTCCTCACCTAGATGTTCACAGTTTAATCTCCAACTTTCTCTCTCTGCAGCTGCTGGGTTTTTTTCCTGTCAGAAGATAACTTGGGGGTAGCATTGGTTATGGTGTGAGTGCATGTGTTTAGCTCTCCTGGTATTTAGGGGAAATGAAGCTGGGCTCTTTATGTCCCCACCATGCTTTGCTTTTCATGTTTCAGAAATGTGCTTCTATATAAAATATTTAAGAGTGTTTGTGCCTATATACATATATATAAAATACAGTGTTTATATGAACATGCTTCTTGGATAGAGTTGCCTTGGTTTAGGTTAGAAATAGCAATTATGTGCTAACAAATTGCCTATTACATATGCCCAGTATACAATTTTTCCAGTAAATTTGTAACAGTTTGCTCAGTTCCAAGCCTGTGTGAGTGTGTGCTGCCTCTCCAACCCATTCTGGTTTTTGCATGTGGAAATAAATTAATTTGGTTTTGCATGTTAAGTACTGTATTAATGCAAACTCAAATAGTCACATATATTTATGGGACTTTGCAATTGCTTGACTTTTAAGATGCTTGATAACAAATTAGAATTAAATACAAACTCAAGGAGCTCCTTTGGCAAATCAGCATAGATGCTTATTGCACTCATCATGTGGCAGTTTTTCATGCACACATTATTTATTTTAGCAGCATGAACTGTAGAATGTGCCCCTTAAAGTGCCAATTGTGGCTTAATTATAGACACAGAAATCACAATTTTAAGTTGTTTTGCCGAAGGCTGTGCACTGGCTCTCTCTGAAGACAAAGTGCACATTTTTGGAACAAAAAATCCACAGCCAGCAGTACCTGCTGGACATGGATGTGCTTGAATTGTTTATTCTACCAGGGTTTATTTTATAAGAGAACTGCTTAAACTATGCTATTAAGGTTTCAAAGTCAAATATCCCAACGACAGTGAATAGACAGACTAAACCATTGTAGGACCCAAGATGTCCAAGAGCACACACCACACTGGCTGGTGCTTGGCCAAGACCCACAGGCTCTTCTCAGCTGTGGGTCCTGGCCTGGATTGGTAGAAGGACTCTTCCCTCCCTGGAGCAACCCCCTGCACTTGTCCTTGCAGAATTCCAGTGGGTTCCTGGTCTCTGGATGCCAGCCCTGATTTCAGGAGTAGCTGCTGGTTGCTCCCAGACTGGTGTTAGCTACAAGCTTGATGAGAGTGCATTCTTGGGCTTCCTCTAAGTCACTGGGGGAGTCATTGGATAGGGCAGGTCCCAGGAGAGATGGCTGCAGTGTCCCAGGTGTTACTGGGCTCCTGGTCACTGCAGAATGATTTGTGTTGGAAAAAACATAAAGACCATCTCATTCCACCTCCAACTTGGCCTGGAACAATTCCAGGGATGGGGCATCCAAATCTTCTCTGGCAAACCTGTTCCAGTTTCCCTCACAGTAAACAATTTCTTCCTCATATCCGATGTAAACCTGCCCTCTGTTTAAAGCCATTCCCCCTTTTCCTGTCCCTATGTGCCCTTGGACAAAGTCCCTCTCTGTTTATTTTGGAGGTCCCCTTTAGGTACTGGAAGGTGCTCTAAGGTCTCTCTGAAGCTTTTTCTTCTTCGGCTTTCTCAACATGGCTTCATAGCAGAGGTGCTCCAGTCTTCTGAACAACTTTATGGCCTCCTCTCAGTTACTGAAGGAAGCATTAATTGCTGTGTTTGGGGCCTAGCTGTGTTTCCACCCATCTGGCGGTCACTCATCCCTCTGGCCACATCCCAGATTGGATTGGTCCATATTGTGGGGTGTAAATCGGGCTAATACCCTCTGCTGCTCTCCCTTGTTATTTGAGGGTGGCAGAAAACCTGCCTTTCTGTAGCCATTGAGGACCCCTCAGTCTCCACGAGCTTTCTGATGTGACGGTGGTGGCCTTGCTGTGACCTTGGTTCTCTGCACCCTTGGACACAGCCCATCTGGCCCCATGGGTCAAGATCAAATAATCCCTGGTACAAGCCTCAGCCTTATCTCCCATCTGCTGCCACTAAATCATCCACCTCCTTCAGCAACAGGCCCACTTTTTCCCTGCTTAGCCTTTTACTATTATTTGCAGCATTAAACGTCAAACTATTTTCTAAGCATTTCCATGAAACGTTGATTTGAAAAGTTATGGTTTATCAGTGAAATGTAATGTAGCGTGTGCTACACCCCAATTATATGTGCATTAAGCATTCCCATAAGAAGTCTAAACTGAATTTTGCAAATTTTTTATTTAATTATAGACTTACATTTCAGGATGTATTAGGCCACCCACTGAGTGTGAGGGCGTTCTAGATTGCTTCCAAAGAGCTACCGGTTGCTTTGGGAAAACTTAGTTCTTGTCAACCTGATGAAGTTTATAGGAAATCTTCCTGCAAAAATGACAGCAGCTCTCCTCTGACTTCTCTATCGTACCCAATAATTTAATTTTAAAAACATAAAATCCAGTATTTGAAATAACTTCTTGTTAGTGACAAGTATAAATATTTTTCACTTTTATTCAATATTTGAAACAAGTGCCGTGACTGTTTGTGTATGAATGTGTGCATTTGTACACTGCATAGAAAAATACTCAGCATTTATGTGTGCTTCATTCATTTTACCCTTATGAAAAAACCCCTTGTATGTCTAGCCAGAACAGAATTTTACTGTAAAGCAAATGTAGTGTGCTCATTTGTATGGGTTGCTGCAACTGGAATTTTTCAAATGCATAATGTGGTGGTCATGATAATGTGTTTACCGAGTGTAAAATTTGAGCTTGAATTATGATTACTGAAATAATTGATCGTCAGCATTTGTGCTTTGCATAAGAAGAGTTCAGGAAAGCTGAATATTAAATAAACTGCATGTTGGATGAACAGCATTTCTCTTTCAACTCATCAAATGAACAAAAACTAAAAGAAGAGCATGTATTCTTATTGCCAATTACTGTCCAAGGAAGATAATGATACAATCTTTATGACCTGGTAGAGCTGTATTCTTAAAATAAATTTCCCATTACATTCCTCTCAGTGTTAAAATACAGTCTTTCTACCAGCAGATAAGCTGTGCCAAAAATAAAACCAGAAAGGTCTCTCATACATAGTTTCTGGTTATTAAATAATGTGCACTCTCCCTATCCCTTCCCAGCAGGATCTTCTGGTTTCTCCAAAGGCTTAAGGAACTCCTGCAGGAGCTCAAGGAGCTGGTAGATGCAGGGGGTGAATGAACAAAATTAAAGTTCTCTCCTTAGAACTTCTCACTTGTTTTGATCATCTTGCAAATGAGTATAAATGTATAGAATTTGTTTATTGTAAAACAGTATTTACACTGCCTCTGGTACCTACAGAAGAACGCTCTGACATCAAAGGGGATCTTCCTTTTGTGGGAGTTTTGAGTTCTGTAAGAAAATTATTAGAGAAATCATTAGGATTTAGAGGTACATAATTAATATGTGGGAGTCAAATGCGTTGTGCGTTCAGTGTGTTTGATGAGCCCATATTCTGGGAGTGCAATCTCTTAGAGAAGGCCCTGAAGTGCTCTGTAGTGTGTGTGGGCCAAGGGCAAGGGATGGAAAACCATCTCTGATCAGAGGAGAAGGGCACAGAGAGAGAGAGGGAAGGAGTGACAGAAGTGACAGAAATGACGCTGTCTCGGGGCCAAGGCCGTCGCCAGAGCAGGTGGGAAATCTTTGAGGAGATGGTGCTTTAGTCTCAGCGAGATGTTCACATCCCCATGCCCTTGTTTTCCTGGAGCTCTGTGGTCTGGCAGTGTGGCAACGATGCAGCTGCTGCAGAGCCAACAGGTTGCAGGGGTTTGGATGCTGGAAAAAAGGGGAATGTGTCAGGCATGGCATAGGCAAGAGGAATACAGGAATATAAACCCCCTCTACCTTTTTGGGTTTTGTTCCCTTTGGTAGTCTCTACCGTCCCTGGTTACATCTCTGTTTGTATGCTAAAATGATCAAATCAGTAATGATCACTTTCTTGGGGTTTTTATGCTTTTTCTTGTTTCTTTTCTGCAAGGAGTCCTTCAGGGCTTCTGAAGATCTCATTTCTATTCTTGTGATAGCAGGTGCCTTTGATAATCTGTTTTTCTCCAGTCTTGATTATTCTTTTTCTGTGTTGTTTGTTTCTTCCTTTTGGCAATTACATCCTCAATTTTGGATTATTTTAAATTTCTATTGCTGAAATCAAAACATAGTCACTAACAGTCTTTCTGCATTCACTGATTTATTTTTTTGGGCAGTGAGGCCTCTGCTCCTTTGGCATCCTAGCCGTCTGCATATGGTAATTTATATTGTCTCTTAGCTGCAAGATATTTTTTGTTCAGCAAATTATTTGTGTTTGTTTGCAGTTGATCATTTTTGTTTAATAGCATTTTCTATTCCACGGCACAGCAGTGTCCTGGGAGAAAAGGATTTTCTCCTGGTGCTCTAATGAGTTGTTTTCTTAGCTCTCCCAAATGGTGTCCCATTCTTAGAAACAGTCCAGCAAGTGTCCTTGTGGTGTGGACGTACAGCAGGGCTGGGCAGATTTGTTCTGCCTCGTTTGGGAGTTTCTCGGGCACTGAACTGAGCCAAAGTGACTCGGGCAGGACGTTGGTGGTGACAATTGGATGCCAGTCCAGGCTCCCAGACCCTTCTGTGCCCTCTCTGCTCCACAGGAGGAATGACTCGGCACGACACGAACCCCCGGTGGCTCCAAACCAGCAGGGATCTGAAATCAGAGTTTTGGTGCTATGATCAAAAGAATTTTTTGCAGTTTCCATGAGTAAAATCCCTCCAAAACTAGCAAAAGGGCTGTGTCTGCTGATCAAAGGGTCCTTTGGCATCCCCAGCCAGTGAGATTCAATGCAAAGGGAATTTTCAGAAAGCTCATTAAAAATTAACAATATCGTGGGGGAGAAAGCCCAGAGATAAATCCTTACAGATCATGTTCCTTTAACAGAAGTTTTTACTTGAAATGAGAGATACCTGAATGCCCACTAGAAAACAAGTTCTGTAATAAATTCTTTGCACCACATTCCCTATTTGAGGATATGGGAAGTTTATAAATTCTGGATTTATAACCTGTTTTTTTCTTGTATGGAGATCTCTTTGATTTATCTCAGTGTTTGCTACTGTACAATTTACCATATTAAAAAAAAATCAAATTATGGATTTCTGCACCTTAGATTCTTATGGGTTGTATTGATCTTCCAGGGCCTTTCGTGTTTTTGAAGTGTGTAAGACAGTGAAACCTAAATTCAGAAGGTATTTCTGAGGTTTATTCTTTTATAATGTATGTATTTTATGTTATTGATTCTTTATTTTCTACTGTACAAATGGGAACAACTTTATTATTCTTCTGACACGACTTGTAGTTAAAATCAGCCCTCTTAGTCCAGTCTTTGGTGTTTGTTACTGATGTTCCAGCAGGGATACAGAGGAGGCACTGTGAAGAAACTTCTGGGTGAGATGTACAAGTTAATTATCAATGAGCTGAGGTTTTATGATACCCACAGTGAACTTGTGGGGAATGCTTCCCTGCAGAAGCAAGAACAAGTGTGGCACTGCTGGAGTGAATTACAGAAGTGAAGTGTAAAAAAAGCTTAGTTTTGAATGCATACTGAATACAAAAATAATTGCAGGCACAATTAATATAGGTGACTTCCTGAGACAACTGCCTTCTTACTCTTTCTTTCTCAGTGTAATTACCTGACGATTCCTGTAGTCTGGATACAACTTCGTGGTTCATTTCAACATATTTGCTGGTTTTCAATTCAATGGTAAAGCTAAGCTTAAAAAAAAAACAAACAAAATCCATCCCACCCAGGACTGAATGACTAAATTTCCTTTATTTGTTTGTTTGGTGCTCACTGTTCTACCTCCAAGGAGCACCAAGCACCTCAGGATGTGGGTTATGTCCTGCTAGGGTTTTCCTTGGGTCTGGTTTCAGTGACTTCCATCAGAGATGGAGGGACTGCCTAGTGCTGTGTGCTTTTGCTGCCCTATTCGAAATCTTTTCCTTTTGAAAGGAGTGAATATCAAAGCTGATTATAGATGTTGTTTTAAGGAGGTCTTTTAGGCTTTAATTTACACCTTTGACTATTCAATACCAGAAGAAATGTCTGCTAAGCCCAGGGTGGATCGAAGGGAAAACAATTTAATCAACAGGTAGAAGCCCTTGTTTGAAGTAATTGATTGTAATTTTGCTTTGGATTTAGAGAAATCAAACTTTGTCGAGAAAATAACTGTGCTGCAATCTATTAAAATGTTTGATTTGCTACTAAGATTGAATTGTTGTAGTAGAAGTGGTATTTATTTTGCTAATCAGGCTGATTTACTGCTTTGCTCTGCTTTTGTTAAAGCACGTAACCTTTATTTATACGAATTATTTAAGTTTTTATGACTTTTTAGGAAGTTGCATGTTGATGAATAGCGTGTTTCTAATTTATTGTGTCAAACTGCGTTTAGAGGAAGGCGTGTGTCTAATGCACAAAATCTTCTCTTGGTTTACTGTTGCAGTGTACTGGATAAAGAGGGAAACTTCTGCATTTCAAACTAGGGAAAAGTGCTCTTTTAACAGTAGTGAAATGAACTGATTTTCTTGTTCAGTATTTTGGAATTTGTGGGAGTTTGTAGTCTCATAACTGGCAGATAAATTTCTTATCCTTGAGTGTCTGGAGCACATGCAAAGCATTGAAGCCCCTTGAATGTAAAATAGTTGTGATATTAAAAATAATTTCTAGGACATTGTAAAAAATGGCCACTTGACACTTTGAGTTCATGAACACTCTGCCTGTGATTTCTAGCAGTTCCACTGATGGCTTAGTTTTCTTCAAACTGTAATATATTCCTTGATTATTTAATTTCATTCGTTTTTTCTAGTGGCTTCAATCAGATTTTGGTACAGATTGCCAAAATTTGAAGTTGAATTTGAAATTAAAATCTAAACTCAATTTGATGTGATATTTCTATAGTGTCTATATGTGCAGTGGGTTCTGTTGTTGAAACACTGAAGAATTTCAGTTAAAGAATTGCAAAACTAGTTTTTTACTCACTTTTTTTTTTAATATAAGTTCTTTGCAAATACAAAAGGAAGCCCCTGTTTTTGAAAGGAACAAACAGAAATGCTTCTGTAGTATTCTCTCTTCTGCTTCCCTCATGCTGTGAGGCAGCAGCACTGGGCAGGAGACACAGCCCTGCTCTGGGGAGCTGCTGGAGACCCTGCCCTCCAGTTCTCTTTAGGAACCATCACTTAGTTGTGTTTTGTTCTAGCTGGTTAAAATAATAAGCATCAGGGTTTAAAATTTACTGTGTGGTATCTGTAGGGGTTTGTATTTTAATGTTGCTTAATTCTAAACATATTTAATAATAACGTCACGGAAGCGTCTATCTTCTTTAACAGAATTTTTAAGTTCACCCTACCTCGGTTCTGGCTTTTTGGGTCTCTCTGGCCACGAGTAACTCAGCTCCTCATCTTAGGCAGTGCCCACAGTTTTTCTTTGCAAGGCATTTGGTTAATTTAGAAGAGAAAAATAAAAGCCTCGGGAGGGTTTGGGTGGAGTGCCTGAGATAGGACTGCTGAAATGACCTCAGCAGGTCCAGTGTGCTGGTGACTCAGGATGAGCAGGAGTATCTTTCTGGTTTGTTAATCAAAAGAAACACAGATGTTGGCTTTAATGCTTTTGCAAGTGCACCCCTCTTCCTAAAATGTGCCACATGAGAGGTGTGACGTGTTTGTACGTGTGCCATCAGATTGCCCCTGCAGTGTGAAGTAGTACCAGAAAGGAGAGGCTGCTGCAGTGTTCCATTGCAGCACGTTGCTGGAATCCTGCATTATTTCCTTATCTTACCCTGTATGGCTCTGCAGCTTGTGCTGGGGCAGAGGAATTCCGTGCAGTGATGGGAGGCTTTGTAGATCACTTCCATACATGTGTTACTGACACTTCACACTGTTGTTGCTTCTCTGGCATGAATTATTTGCACTTAGTGGCTGCCTCCCTTCATCCACACTCATCTTTGCTCTGTGAGTCCATGGATGGTCTCTGGCTGGTCCGTGCAGCCACTGCCTTCAAAATTTGGTAAGAACATTTGGCAAGTGTTGTTTTGAGGACTGGCAATTGTTCAAGTCAGTTAAGAATTTTGCAGTAAAGTCGTTAGGCAATGAAGTTATAAAAATTAACTCTTCATATGCAAGCTGAAATAAATGAGCGTTGTTTGATTTTACTGCTTTACGGGAAGTTATTAGGAACGAAAAGATAAAACTAGCAAAGTTTTCTGAATCACTGAATTAACAGATTAGCTAAAAATGCCCCAAGAAAATTATCTTAACTTGACCAAAGAACAAATAGTGCTAATTGCTCTTAAACTAAGCTTGTTTAGTCTGCAGATATTGTTAGCAAAACTGCATCCTTTTTGTTTTTGTGGGAGAGGGGGTGTCAGTGTGTAGGTGGCGAGCACACCCAGCCTGGTACAAGTCCAGGAGGGTCAACGAGACTTCTCTGAAATGTGTCAAAACCAGTCCAGTAGTAGTATTCCTGGGAGAATACGGCAAGTGGATTTATTTCTGGGTAAAGTTGGTGTGAAAAAAGAAGGGGATATGTTAAATGGGTCAGAAGTGATGGTGTTTGAGGTGTTTTTATATTTCCAAGATTTTGCTTGTTCCTTAGGCAGTGATAAGAATGATAAGACACAAGAAAAAGTCTGATAAATGATTGCAGCTGTACTGTGTCATACAACAAAAAATATATGTATTGAACCTTGTTTTTATCTGATCCGGTAAGCAGTCTCTTCTGAAGTGCAGCAGCTTGTAAACCTGGAGTTTTATTACTTGTTGGTGATGGAAGATGCATCATTATTGGGCTGCCAAGTCCTGTGCATTTATTACTCTGTGCTGTATAAGGTTTGTGTATTTATTAGTGCTAAATACCTCATATTGTTCCATTTCAACATTCTGCACTGACTTGGAAAAGCATGGCATAAAAGTATCCTCAAAAACACAGGGAAGAAAAGCCCTTGACTAGGTGTGACTGAAATAATAGCTACAGTGTTCTGTTTGGAGATGACCCAGACCCCGATATTTGGTGTTTGACACTGAGGGGAAATACTTTTGCTAGGTGGAGTATTTTTTACAAGTGTGTTTGATACTCCTGTCCTGAGCATTTGTCACTTGCTTCCTTGGTTAACCAACCTATGTTAGCATGATCACAAAAGAAAGCAGCAAAATTTACAGGCCTTCTGTTCATTCTCCATCACTAAAAAGAACTAAATATCTTGTAGGTTAGGCACAGCTTTTTTTTCCTTAATTTTTAAGTTCATAAACATTCATCTTTTTTTTTCCTTTTAAAAATGAAAACTGGGCTGGTCTGTGGATGCTTTAGTGAATCTGTATCAGAGCAGCAAAAACCACGTCAGGAGCAAATCTCTTCAGTGATAGTACCTACCTGGCATATTTCAGTATTAAGATGTGGGTAAATTTTCTGTCTTTAACAAGGTAAAAGATTAAGGAAGTTTTATTTCCCAAAGACCAAGAACAGAGGCCTTGAGTTCGTTACTTTCTCTGACCAGTCTAGTAGATCACATTGATAAATGTGAGTTGACTTAAAAAATAGAAGAAAAGTCCCAAACCCACAGATTTCATTAAGCCCTGACAGCAGTTACAGAGAATGAGAATTCTGTAGGTGACTGCAGAGGCAGAATTCTGTAAATGACATTCCCAAGCGGTGAAATCCTATCCCCAGCCTGTTCCAGTTTGAACGAGATTTGCAGGATGCACAGCTCAGCCAGTTTCAGATTCCTGGTGTGAAACAATCAAGATAAGAATCAAAAAGTAAAGAAAGGGAAAAGCCCTGTTAGATCAAACACTATGCACTAATCTTTCTCCTTAGGCAGAATTACTCCTTGCAGAATCCTCACTACTCTTGTTTAAAATAACAGAGGCCCCATAGCACCCAAGAGTTTCTCTTAACTTGTCTTCAGCTGCATGATTTTGTTATGGGGAAGTTTTTCCTGGTTATTTAAAATTTGTTTGCAGCTACCCAATCTTCACCAGACAAACCTAAGTCTTCTCTTGCCCTTAACATTTGCTCTTGTGAAATTGCTGTTTTTTCTCCTGTTGGTGATGTTACATAGCTCTACTTGAGATTGTTCCCTTAACTAACATCAGCATTTTTTTTTCTGCTTTTTAAATTGTTTGTGAAGTGGTGTAATAGGTTATCTAATCCCACTTTAACTTGTTTGTAGGATAAACACCTGCTGTGTGTTGCTCTGTATGTGTAACACGTAAGTTCAAAGGGATATAAATTGAGCTGTACAGCTGCAATGACCGTAGGAAATCCAACAGAAAATACTTCCAGTGAAACAAAAATATTGACTTCACTCATTTTGGCAACAAAATAAGTTTGCTTAGGGTTTTTTTACACTCAATAGGGAAAAACCTTTTCCTACATACAGGAGAACCAACATAATTGAAAGGTTAATTAACATATGAACAGTATATTTAGGAGAAAGTGNAGGATCTGCCTTCCAAATGTGGTTTTCTTTTTTTTTTTTTGGTTTTGTTTTGTTTTGTTTTGTTTGGGTTTTTTTGGTTTTTTTTGGTTTTTGTTTTTTTTTTTAAATTTCAGGATATACCACCTAGGTCTATCCTGGGGGTACATAGTTTAATAGTTCAAGCATATACATACAGCTAAACCCTCTACTGCTTAGGACAGGCTTGAATAAGGACACTGTTAGGTTGTTACCAATTAATCATGGCCTAGTTGATGATCTTTGTAAAACCTCTCTGCTGTGGTTTTATTTCCTTAGTGCTCAGTTCTTTTGAATATGTTGTCTTTGATGAATCAAATACATGTTTTCCTTGGTCATGCTTAAGTCCTGTTGTTAAAAAAAAAAACAAACAAACAAAAAACCAAAGAACAAGTGGCATGATTATATTAGTTTAATATGCTGCTGTTGATTAATGACTTTAGTCCATTTATTTAATAGATGCTGTTCTCTTTGACCATAGTGCTAAAGTAAATATTTTGCTATGTTGCTCTGTACTGTAAGCTCCTTATTCTTTGGAACAGGTTTTGGTGTCTCTTACTCCATGTACAAGTCTAATATTGATGCAACTATTTTGCTATTCAGTCTGTGTGACAGACAAACAGCTCTGGTATCTAAATGGTTTGAAAAGACAACAGAATAACAGATACCTGTTCTATACAGTTAGTGTCTGTGCTGTTTCTGGTACAGCTCATACCTAGTACATCATTCCATGATTGCTGAGAGCTTTTTGTGGCTGTCCAAGGCACCAGGCATCCTTTGGAAACATGTATTTGATGATGGAGCTCTAGGGCACTGCTGCTCCTGCATTTCTTCCCTTTCAGGGCTATGTTCCCTCTTCCTTTCTTGAGCCAGTTCTGTCCTCCTCTGACCCTGCAGTGGGATGCTTCAAGAGCTGAGTGGAAGAAAATTTAATCTTTTTTAGAGGAAAGGAAGTGTTGAGAACACCCAGCTGGAGGGGGTAGATGAGGGTAGACTGAGGTCTCCCCATGCAACAGCAGTTAGATCTTGGCTAGGATGTGACTTGAGCATAAAGTAAACCAAAGCCTTCAGGTGAGCCACACCTCTGAGCTCTTAGGGACAAGAGACAGCTCCTTTGGGAATGAGTGTGCTGTCCCTCTGCCTTCTGTGATTTCAGCCCTGCTGCAGGGAAGGCTTCCCTTCTCAGGAGGCAGGAAAGCTTGCCATGGTAATGAGGAGCACAGGCTCTCACCTTACACCCTGCTCTGCAATTTGTCACAGCTCAGTAGCTGCTGTGTAAGAATGAGCTGTCCTTTTAGCAGGGATGGCTGGATAACCGGTGCATGAACAAGGGCAGCCCTCTCCAGGTAGGCTTTAACTCTTTGTGAATCAGAGCTCTTACATGAGGTTGCAAAATTGCTCTGTTAGAGAAGTGATGGAGACATGGAAAGAGCAGAAGCCAAAGGTTGTAGGAAGGATGGTATTGTCTGCTGGTGGCATGGTGTAAAGATTTAGAAAATAGGAAAAAAAAATCCTTATGTTGCTTGGTGTTGGGCAGCTTGTCTGCTGCTTAGTCACAGGTTTACCTGTACGGGAGGAACTTCACCTGTAGGTTATTTGTATGAGAATATGACAATATGTTTACAAACACAGTAGTTGTTTGGAAAGGTGATACAACTGCCTGAGTGCATTGTGCTTTAGGTGTGACTCAGTTTTGAAAGTGCAGAAGTGCAGCAGCTTTTGTTGACCAGTGTTTTTGAAAAATAAAATAATAAAAAAGAAATTATTCTTTGCATTTAATTGATGACTTCGGGGTATTCAGTGTTACCTTTTTTTGGCAGTGTGAGTGGCTTATGTTTTTCTCTGGCTTTGCAGAAAATAATAATAAATCATTTTGGGCAGAATCTGGAACACATTATTATAAACACCTTATTTTAGTGGAGCTGTATCCCAGGAACACCTGGAGTGTATGAGCCCAAGCTCCACCGCAAACTTTGCTTTTGGCCTCTGGTACAACTTAAAGTTTTCAGAAACACATTTTCATACTTGTGGATTTTTAAGTGCTTTTGAGTTTTAAAAGTAACTCTTAATTTTGAGGGCTATTTTAAAGGAATTCTTGGATCCTAACTCTCCAACCTCTCTGCTACTACTATCACATACCCAATATCCCAAGCAAGGTAGATTTTTAAGAACATTTTGGAACACCTTTGTTTTTAAACCTGACCCTTTGCTGCAAGGGCAGGTATCCTGGGAATTATTCTTGCAGTGGGCGGACAGAAGACAGCCAGCCTTCCTACTGTGTGCTCAGCCAGGGAGAGTCACTTCAGCCCCACTGGGCATACACAGCGTTCAGGGTCAGTGGCCACAGCGGGACAGCTTGAGCCTGGTGACGTCAAGCTGCCTGCACACACCTCTTGTAGCAGAAGCCAAGCCTCACTGCATTGTCTGAACCTCCTCAGCAGCTCCTGGGCTTGGCTTGGCAAAAAAATGTCCGTCTGAACATACTTTGAAAGAATGCCCTGTTTGACTTCTGGGTGCCCAAAGAACTAAAGGTGGTAGTGGTACCAACCCTGAGGGACACCGCCACAGCGCTCCATGGTGGTTGCACTCGTTGAAGTTGAAAATAACACAATATTATCAAGTCCTTTTGTTATTTTGGGAGATTTCCTTATGTAAACATTTTGAGCCTAGTTCCAAATGTGATGTCTGTGTAAAACGTGTGTCCCACCTCCCCAAATCATGGCATGTTTGAGACAGAATTTTAATTAATTCAGTAAATTAAGCTTGCCATAATCCAGATAAGTTCTTCTGCAAGGCTACCATGAATCCCAAAGCAGAAGAATATATTGTTCTGAAAACACAGTATCTGTCTAAAAACACAGATGAGGCAGACACTGTTAGCAGAAGAAGGTGATTTTCCCAGGAAAGCAGTTTGAGCTTTGTTCCATATCCCACATTAGAGACCAATTTGAAAGGCCTTCTAACCTTGCAGCTATCAGTTCCCTGCAAGCACATTTCCATGTCAACAGTGCAGCTGCAGCTTTCCTTCAGCTGTGAAGGCTCAGCTGGGTTAACTGGGTCTGAGTTCTGAGTGGAGAAGGGAAGGGCTCTCCCCAGCCAGTGCAGCTGAGTTGATTTAGTGAGCTGGAGAAAGCTGAATTAGTATCATGGGAAATACGTCTGTTCTTACTTTGAGGAAAAAGAATGGGAAAAAAAAATCAGATTTTTTAAAAGTTTTTTTTGGTTTTGTTTCGTGTTTCTGGGTTTTTCTTGGTTCAGATTTTTAGGTATGTGTTTGAAATCTGTAATAACAGATTGGGCCCTAAATGTTGCACATCCAATTTTTCTTTTTTTCTTCTTTTTTTTTAGAGAAGGAAAAGTCCTATTTGAAGTGGGTCTGCTGAGAGCACCCAGTTTGACAAGTTGTTTTAACTGATTAATATTCCTGTGATGAATTTAAATTTAAAACTCAGTTCTAGACTAAAAACACAGAAAAATTATTTGTCAATATGCTTCTGTTTTGATCAATATGTCAGTAGTCATCATGTGCGCTATTTTTAGAAGAAAAACTCCACAAATTGGAAACTACCTTGAATTTTCACAGGTGGGCCCCATTCTGGAGGTATCAGGTAGGATTTGGTGAGTGCTTTAAGGTCCTTTGGCATAAGAGTGCTTTGGGTAATAACTCTTTATACTCTTTCCCAGTCTAGACCGGGTTTAACTTCATTCTCTAGGACCTTCTAACTTCCAGTTTATATGAATTGGATTACTTGCTAATGAATTTCATTTAAATGCCTTGCAAGTGAAATGGTGCTGCAGTGCTGCTCGCCTTCCTTCCCGTCGTACCAGCTGATAGGTATTGACAAGATTACTGGGGTGCATTATGGGTTTTTAATGGAGTTGGCTGAGCTGCTTTCCTCTCCAGCAATTCAGCTTCCTTCCCTTCCAGTGGGCTATGAGCTATTTTCTGTGATTGCCTCAGTTTTTGACCGTTACAGAAATTGGTGTTTAAACTTCTGCAGTATTCTTTTGCTCTGGTCTGGCTTGTCCTGTATTTCTCATTGCACAGTGAATCCTGTTTCTGTGGGTTTGCAATGAGTGGTTTCTGTATCTGGATGAACTTTTCTCCAGAACAGTGCTGTCTGCTTGCCCAGTTCTTATTCTTTATCCCCTCAGATACCCTTTGTTGTAGCAGTTGATTTACATATGTCCATATACATACATGTGCTTGTTCTGTGTAGGAGTTTTCTTGAAGTGTGGAAAGTTGTGCAGCTTTAATGTGATATGAATGTATAACTTAAGCATGTCTTCTTTGAAACATCTGGAAAGTCAGCCTACATCAGATTTTTCTCTATTTCCGATAGAATAAAGTAAAAGAACAAAGATCAGGAAATAAAAATTTCTCAATTGACAGAGAAGAGTTGTTTCAGTAGAGTTTAGGAATTTGTGTGGATGTGTCTCTGGGCAGGTCTTAGATACTTTCAGTGCTTCCTGATGAAGGTGTTTGTAAAACGTCCTCGCCCACGCCATGCTCCCAGAGTGAAGTACTGGAGCAGTCTGTGCCTGTTATTCTGTCACTAGGAACCCTACTGCTACCTACCAGTTTCAAGTAATGACAGTTTTTAACGACGTCTTGTGTGTGGTGCTGGTTTCTCCCCACACACACTTGTGCGTATTTGTTTCTCCTGAATTTTCTGAGTTGGTATTTGTCTCAGTTTAGCCTCTCTGTCAGATCTGAAAAGCAGATGTTGCTGTAGACGTGCTGAATTGCTTAAAAAAATTGCCATACATCACTGTGCAACTGTGATTAAAAGAAATAACTTTGGTTTTCTCTGTTTATGTTCCAAGCACAGCAGTGGTAGAATCACCATTAGCTTTGTGTGTGCCTATTAACCAAATGAAAGGAAGGATTCAATGGAGTGATTAGTTTTCAATTTAGGCTTTTAAAATTATTGTCTCATGGTTTTTTGCAGCCTAGTTACTGAGGGGAGTATCCAGGATTTAGTTATTTTTAATTCTATTTTGATTGGGACACTTTTTCCAGATACTGAATTCAGATAAAAACAGGATACTTGAGGATCATTTAGAAGAAAAGATACTGTGTCCTTAGAAGGCTTTTGTGAAAGCACAGCATCTAATGACTAAATTTGTTGTTAGAGCTCAAATAGCACCAAAATCTCAGAAAGTAGTATAAACAGTGTGATCCTAAGAGGATTAGAAAAAAAGCACAAGTTCACATGGGGAACAGGAGCAATTCAAAGCTCATGCAAAAATCACTGGTTTAGCCATAACACAAACCCAGTGTAATGTCTGGGAAGGAGAAAGTAGCACCAATAGCAGCATTTCTGGAAGGAAATGGTTAAACATTTCTGCAAGTAGCATTTAGAGAAATCCTTTCTTTGAACTGATTGTGTTTGGAAACAGGTAGGGACTAACATCAGTGTACATCTGGACTGTGTGTTTTATAACCAGATCTGTCACTGTGTTGGTGCCAGGGTTGTTTTTATCTGTGGTTTCCTTTGTACCACAGATTATTACTTGGTTGATAGCAGCAGCCCAATCTGTGCAAGCAGCCTGGATGGGTATTTGCTGCTTTGATGAAGGTGGTTTGGTGTGTTAGTTTTAGCCCTGCAGGTGGGAACTGCCTGGCTCATGCAGGCTGGGTGTAAGGCGTGGAGCGTGGCTGCTCTCTGTACACCACAGCAGGATAGGATGCTCTTCAGAGGGAGATGATGTTGGGTGTTGTACTGAGTGTTTGGCCCCAAATCTCTGAGGGACAGGGCATCAGTTATGGCATTTTGTGCAGAAAAACGGGTGTGGGAAAGGCAGATGAGCACCGGCTCGGAGCACACGTGTGTCAGTGCACACATGGCAAAATCATCTTTCTTTTCAAGTTGAGGGGAGCAGTTTTCAATTGATGTTAAACATGTCATCAGGCAGGGTGAGCCATTCCCAGCCCCTCCAAGATGAAGGATCCAAACTCACAAGCTGCTGTGCCTTCCCTAGGCACACACAAGGTGTACCTTATCAAGTTAAAAATAATCCACCAGATGCCCTTTAAGTGTCACGTAGTATAGCTGTTCCCACATCTGGGCACCTGTTGAAATCCCCGTAACATGTTGGAATATAAAAGTGAGAGAGAGTCTGAAATCAATAAGTTATAACTGTCACCTGCATTGTTTCAAGGTACATGCCAAAATCCAATAAGATAAATTTGGAAAGAAAAAAAGCTGCTGATGAGGCGTTTGTCCTCAGCAGTTGATTGAAGAAGGACATTGCAGAGTTTTCTGAACGTTTGCACGTCACTTCAAGCACCCTTACTTAAAACTGGAGCCTACAACCAATTAACATTGAAGTGAAGTCAGTGAACCCTTTCTTTTCTAATTCTCTGCTCTCTTGAGTCTTTGCTTCCAGCTTCTTTCCGTGTCACTGCGCTGTTTAGATGTAAAGCAAAGGACACGAAGCCTCTTCCA
Organism: Irena cyanogastra; assembly: GCA_013397155.1. Taxonomy (NCBI): domain Eukaryota; kingdom Metazoa; phylum Chordata; class Aves; order Passeriformes; family Irenidae; genus Irena; species Irena cyanogastra. Next base: position 98,982 of record VWZV01001853.1, on the reverse strand, counting down.
CGGATCAAGCGGAAAGGTTTCCCTCTCTGGCTTCGATGATAAGTACTGCACTTGAGATTGCACAAGGGCAAAGAGGTGTTGGAAGGAGACAGTTTGGGCAGTGTGTACTGAAGAAAGCCTTTTTTTCCTTGAAGAAAATGGTTTATGTTTGTGCAATCATCACTTTATTTATGTTTGCAATGTTTCTTCCCAAATGGAATAACCCAAGCCAAGCGTCACACTTGGAACGGGGTAGCAGGGCCCTCCTCTGCCTTTCTCTGCATACAGCTTTTATCATGATTTAGACTGTTCCCAAAACAGTATTGGTTGGTTGCTGTTTTGGTCTGCTTTTAAGGAAAACCCTTGTTATAAGTAAATAATGTTTTTATGGGATCTGCAGAGCGGGTGTTAAATCTTTGTCTTCTCAGCTGGTCAGCAGCTCTGGCTGTAGGAAAAAAAGCTTTCTGAGTAGCATAGGATACTGTACCTCTTGAGGAGTGGAGTTTCACTCAGCCTATTTACATATTTTCTGCAGCACAAGTACAACTAAGCAAGGAAATAAGAGCACGTTTGCAAATTCCTTCAATTCCCAGCGTTCCTGCATTCCTCAGCATCCTCTGCAGTGCCTCTTGCTTTGCACTGTGAAGGTGATGTTACTGCCTGCCTTGTGGGATCTTCTAAGAATAAAATAAGCCCAAATGCTGCAGCTTTGCTTTTTCTTTTCCCTTTTTTTTTTTTTTATTGGGTCCAAAACTGGCTGTGTAACGAATGATTTTCTGCTGGTTGAGCTTGCAAATTGCACGCGAGAACCTCGTGTTGATCATGAGTACCACAAACGATAGTTATTCTTTACTCATAGTAAAAGTTTTTTGACCACAGGTTGCAGATGCTTGGTAAAGAATTTAATCTAAAAATAGTCTGGTAATACTTCATTAGTCACCCATGTCCATCTGTCACCCTTCCTGCTCTTTGAGTGGGCGATTAGATTATGTCCTAAAGAAAAGTTGTCTGGCAAGTATTTGTATGGAGGGCAACCTCTCAGGAGTATTAGTGTGGATAAAAATCGTTTGTCACTGCTGAATAAAAATGAATGTTGTATTGGATGGAGTTACCTCATATTAGGACGTTAAAAGCTGTGTGCTTTTATTTAGTTATTTTATTGTAGGGTGCATAAATTACTATTGACATGTAAAGAAAACTACTAAAATGTAGGAGTGTGGATTTGGTTGGACTATGTTTTTGTTTGGGTTTTAGAGGTGGACAAGATTTCTCTTGAATTTTGCACTAGGAAGATTTCTGTTATTTACATGTTGTCAAGTGTTGCTAGCAATTAGTGTGAGCTGGTGGTTTTTTTTTAATCACTGAGGTAACTGCTGGAGTTGCTAACTCTTGGGCTCATAGGCACACCTGTGTATATAAATTGAGTTATTTAGCTGCAAGTGTTAGGAAAACAGATTTATTTTTCTTTTACTGCTTCACAGTGGATGTAACCATTTTGGAAGTCATACCACTGGAATGTTGATTTTTGTTTGGGGCTTTTCAAAGTGTTTAGATGTTGGTAGCTGTGGTTTCAAGATAATAAATACTAACATTTCCTATTTTGTCTCCTTATTTCCCTGTCAGCATCACCCTTCTGTGGCAAGAGGCACCCGAAAGGAAAACTTCTGCATATCAATGCACTGCCAATGGTAAGTACCTTTTAAACTGACTGAAGGTGGTGTGGTGTCTCTCTGCACACATGCCATTAGCAGGCTTACACTGCAAATAGTATTTTTAGAATAACTACTTCTTAGTATTCATTTTCATTTTTTAAGGAATATCTAGACCATTATGCTGTTTGATAAAAATATTACAATTGCACCTGATTTTATCCTGTGTAAAGTAGGGCAGCATGTTAATTTTGAAGTGAGAAGTGTGACTTGACAGTAACATAGCTCATCCTAACATAGCTCATCATGATGGTAACTGGTGTTGCTTCCTCTTTTGGCCAAGAGCCTGTTTGGGGTGAGCTGTAGCCAAGCTGAGTGTTCTGTTGTCCCCGCTTGGGTGCTTTCTGCAGTTTGGTTCAGTGCTAACAGCTTTTCCCAGAAAAAAACCAAAACCAGCTCTGCGTTGTCAGGTGTGTTTTACTTCAGCCCATTTGTCAGTGTAAGACCAGTGAAGTTTAAATCTTAGCTTCTGTAAAAAGGGGCAATCTTATTCCATCTCTGGATGTTAGTGGTACAGACTGCTGCAAATTCATATTTTCAGGCTATCCTTAGGATTTGCTGGTGCTTCCTGATAGCTGTGCCTGAAGGGAAGGACTGGAACTTACTGCTTCAGCTTTGCTCAAACAACCTCTTTTTTAGCAGTTTTGGTATCTTACATTGTCACAGTTGAGGTGTACAAGAGTGGTACCTTCAGCATTAGCCTTAAGAATTAAATGTGTAAAGTGCCAGTGTGAGTTTTGTATTTGAAGTGTCTCTCCGTCGTTGTGCTCAGTACAGAAGTTAAAGGGATAATGGTTTGAGCTGCTTGCTTTGAAAACTCAGTTTTGGATCTGAGAGCTGAGCTGGTTTCCTTTGGTTTGCCTGTGGAAATGGATCTAAAGAATATGTAAATCAATTACAGCCTCACTTGTAACTTTGCAACTCCACTGTCTTTGCCCTGTGAGGAAAATGATGCTCAGAGTTTGCTTGGATGTAATTCCTTTACTTTGAGGTAGTAATTCTGTTAGCTCCCAAAGACATCACGGAGTGAAATTTAATAGATTTGTCACAAAGTAAAGCAAACATACCTCTGAAATCAGAAGATCTGCACCAAGCATGTATGTTGTTTAATAGTCTGGTTTTTAGGCTCAGATTTGATATGACTAGAGTTTATATTAATTTGGGATGAACATCACGTGGGAATGATTTGTTGAGTAAGAAAGAATAGCATTTACCTGGTCACTCAGACTGGTATTTAAACTTCTCAGTCCTGAAATGAGCAGTGCTCTTCAGCCTTTTCTAGTATTGTTAAATCTTCATTGTTGTTATTGACCTTTTTCCAGCAAAAAGCTACTCTTTTCTTTTTATTTTGTAGTGGTTGAGTGTTATTTTAGTTATGATTTAAGATACTGATCTGCATTACTGCCTCTCTTAAAAACATGACTCATTTCATATTAACCTAGTCCTTATACTTCATAAAATTTTAAAATACTGTGAGACTGTACTTGAAATGTTACTGCATTTTGTCCTAATTTTCCCCCTACAAATTATATTAGAAATTCAGAATTGCACAGTCTCAAGGGCATGGTAGTTGTTACAGTGATCGTGAAACATACTCAACTCTTACTTGCAGTGAAGTGAAGTACTCCCCACTCTTTTCTTTGAGGGCTGTTTTTGTGCTATAAGTTGTTATACTTTATTATTCAAGAGATTTCTAAACCATTGCTCACCTCTGATTAACTAGGAAATGGTCTGAATGTAGATTTAAGAGACAAGCTAGACACATTTTTTACCATCCCCAAAGTAATCGTAACTAAACCTGTACAGTAAAAAAGACTTTTGTAGGTTTTTATTATGTTTTTCTCTTTGCTGTGTGTAAACCAGAGGTCCCTGAAGAAAGCAGGTTGTGTACATCTCCCAAACAGGCCCATGTTCAGCACATATATTTGAATAAGAAATTAATTTCTGATTCCCTTGAGAAGTGGTTGTAGCATTTTTGGTCATGTTTTAATCCTGATTGTCAGTTCCATTTCTTAGTAGTAAAAAACTCCAAAATAACAATTTACAGATACTCCATCCTCTTCTATTGTTTTGTTAGACTGTCAATTTTCAAGGTAATTAAAAGAAGCTTATTTTTTTGCATCATATTATGTTTTGATATGCATACATATGTATATGTCAACTGATAAACCTAATAGGGTAAATTACAAGTTACTCCTTAAAAATTATTGTAGTTGTTGGCAATTCTTTAGAAAATTAAATATTGATATTGTGATATAGCATGACTGTGTTCAGTGTAAGTTCTCCTTCCCATTCTTCCAACCAAATTTAATGTTCCTCACAATTTTAAAGGAAAGATGCAAAGGCTTAATGAAAAAGGCCTGGTAATTGCAGGAAAGTAAGTGTCTAATGCTACTTTCCTAGGATTTTGAAAGTTCATTTAGAGGCTGATAACTGGGTACTTAATCTGTGGTCACAAGAATTAATGAATGTGTCGGAAATAAAAATTTAAAGTCTTGGATCTTTGGTCTAAGCAAAAGATGACATCAGGATTTCAACAAGGGCTTTAGCAAATAAGTTTTCTTATTATGTGATGACCTTGTAGCTTACCCAAGAGAGATTTTCCATTGTGTCTTGCAAGGCTTTTTGTGAGTTTTGGAAGCAGACCAGTTTGCCTTTCTGCCTTTGCAAGTCATTGAGGCAGGTTTGTGCGTGTGCGTGTAAATACGTGTGGGAATATTAAGTGTGCTTATCTGTGCTTGTATTTATACACACATACAGATGTATATCTAAATTTAGAAATACAGAATGGACTGTGCAGAACCCAGGAACTTACAGAAAGGTGGGAGCTACCAGTTTGTGACTCTCCCATGACAGCTTGCTGGGATGTGTTTAATTTTGCAGATGTAACCAGAAAGGGCTGTCAAGGACTCAGGCAGGGCCATGTGGTGGCCTTCTTACAGGCATCCTGGAAAACACTGTGTCCAGGTTCTGAGCCTTTACATGGATGGTTTGACAGAGATCAACACCCCGATCAGTTAAAACGGTCTCATGCAGAAGAGAAAAGAGGATGTTATTGTTTATTACAAGCTGGCACAGCTGAAGTCTGAGGTTAGGCAGTGAACACAAAATTACCTAGTCCCCAGGCAAGTGGAGTCAACAGCAGCTCCTCACAATATTGGGGGGGAATACCAAGTAGGGGATTTAAATCCATTCTTTTCAGTGCTGCCTACTTTTAGGTGAACAAATTATACTGTGTTTCGAGGGTGTAACACACCTATTGTGTGTTATGTCAACTGTTCCTACACGTAAGAGATGTTATAGAACAGCTCTGCAGGCACTGAGTTTCTTGGGCCAGGAAATTCCATGGGTGCGACATTTCAGTGTAATTACCTGCAGGGGATTTAGCTCAGAACAGCAGGAGGGCTTGGAGGAGCAGGGGAGAATGAGTAAGTCACTCCAAAGTGAAGGGACTGGAAGATGTCTGCAAAAATTTCCCCAAGACTGCAGCAAGTTGTTTTTAATTTGAACGCCTTTGTGGTGCCTTCAGCTACAGGTCCTGTGACCTTCACGCTCCTTAGAAGACAGGTGAATGAATAAATGAATATAACTATGAGCTTGAGCCTAGCAGCTAAACCCATCCAAGTACTGATCTGCCAGGCCAGTGTGTTAAAATGCTTCCATGCAAAGGAAGAGAACCAAGGGAGGGGGTATGAGCTGGAGAGTTGGGTTTGGTGTCGAAGCCTTGTCTCTGCTGGCGCCTGCCAAGGACAGCTGGAGGTCTGTGCTGCTAGCTCCAAGGTTTTTGCACTGGAATTGCAAAACTGGCTTTGTTTCAAGAGGTGCTGAATGGCATCTCTCAGCTATAGGTATATAAAAGGAGTGTCTGCAGATGAGCAGCTCTTTGTAAGGTGTGGAGCTGAAGGTGGGCTGTTATTACACTGAGAGCAGGGACCCCTGCTTTCCAGAACTCTGCTTTCCAGAGTTATGAAACTTGACAGTACTGAAGATGTTGCCCTCAAGAAGCTAGAATAACTGATTCAAAATAAATAACCCTGCAAGACTAAGGCCCTTATTCTATGAAATACAAATGCATGTATATACATGTAACTTTTAGTGTAGGAGTAGTTATTTTGTGACACAAATAAGGAGCACTTGCATGCATAAAGCTAACCAAGCTTGAAAGCACTTCTAACAGTAGGGCCTAAAAGTGCTCATGGAATTTATTGTTGAGGCTGTTGGTTGTACAGTTTATGGAGTGCAGCCTTAAAAGGAAAAAAAAAATATTTCTAGCAGGTTCTGAAACAGTATAAAATAACTGACAACATGAAATTTTGGACTGTTTTTTGAAATTTTGGACTGTGGATTTCAATGAAGGAAGATGAAGTGCAGTGTATTTTGTGTGATAATTTGTTGTGGCTAAACAGTTATATTTCAAAGCGTTCATACATCAGTCCTATTTATTGGATCAGCATGAATTAGCTAATCTAGTGGTTTATGTGTGGAAGAAGAAATGCTACTAATAATGTGATACAAAAGAAAAGTTCCATTGTGTGGTAGAGTGCAAACTGTGGTAAGCATTAAAAATTATATGTAGACTATTCTGAATCATTTTTGGAAGGGTTTTTGAGTTTTCTGTTTCTTTACAGAGAGCAAGTTAAACACACTAGCAAGATCCCTTTCTGACTGAGAGGGAAAACACCCCTTTTCTCCTTTTTCTGCCATTAAAGTTCACCACTGAATGAATCGACTGCAACGGAAATGAATGTCCTTTAAAAAAAATTGAAGTGTTGGCTCTGTTTTGAAGTAGCATTTGTCAGAGAACTTTCTCTGCTGTTTCTCTAAGCATTTTACAGTTCAAAAATAAGCTTTGACTAAGAATTCTCGGCAAAATCATAAATATGTAATTATCTAAGCAGCTGGGATATTTAGCCCCTGGCAGGTGCCCAGTGCAGTGCAAGAGCAAAGGGAACTGGGCCAGTATCTCAAGCTAGAAGAACATCTTCTAAAACAGGGTGAGGGCCATTGCTATTCCTTATCTACTGCCATTTCTAGGTTTTAAATCTTAAATGTACCTGAAAAGAGCCTGTTTCTGCTGCAATGGGTTGTCTTCTCTTACAGCTGGCTTACTGTTTTTTTCATTGTTGTCTTCCTCTGCTTCACGCCCTCTGCCTTAGGTTTTTTCTGACTTTACTTCTTTATACTGGTGTTGGTTCAATAGATAATAGTAGTGCAGTTAGCATTAGTATAAATCTTATTGATCAGCATGCCATCTGCTTTAGAGGAGAGGGAGATTTTGTGTTTCTGCTCTGGGTTCACTGCCATATGCCCATGGTGAAATTGTATAACTGAAATGAGCCTTTTCCTGCTCTGTTATATGAAAGAATTAGAAATACGGCATAAAATCTTCTCACATTGACAAAGTTTGTTGCATAGTTAAAAAATTAAACTGAAGTAGGATGTTGTAGAGAAAACCCAAGGACAGGCTCTTTTGTGTCCCAGCACGTGAGTGTTGCCATCTGCAGAAGAGCAAGGCTGATTTCACAGGAGACCATATCAGTGTGTCACTTGTATCAGCAGGCCTTGATCCTGGTTTCCTTCTTGTCAACAGAAAGTTGATGTTAGCTCAAGTTAACAAAAGTAAAAGCTGCCCTTAGTTTCAGCAATGCTGATGCTGGGAGATAATGAATATTGCTGCAGAACAATAGGAAGTCTGTAGGCTGTGTGGAATGACACTGCTGATGCTGACTTTTATTTACTCATGAGAAACAGAGACCTGCTGGCCTTCAAAAACCAGAACTTTGTGTGGCCATCAGCATGGATGATGTGGCTAGAAGCCTGTATTTGCTTTCCAAGTCTTCAGTTCACTCAGTGATGAGAAGCAAAAATTGTAGTCAGTGGGTTAGTGCACCCATATATGTAAAGAAAGGTCGTGTGTGGTGTTCTTATTGTAATTTAGTGAACAAATATAAGAAACTATTCAAGACAAGGGACTTGAATCCCATACTGAGCAGACGTACGTAGGATTGGCATCCATGAATTTAATATTCATACTAATGGAGGGTATTGATGTCAGCTGTGAGCCATAATTGGAATCTTTGACCTCATTAATGATATTCATGAAATCTTCCCCTTTCACTTAATTTCTTTGGGCTGTAGAAGGACCATATTTTATTACAGTCTACATGTGTTTTAAAAATGTTTTATCGTGTGTTCAGGTGTTCAACAGCGGTTTAAAAAAAAGCCAAGTCCAGTGGCATAAGTTAAATTCAAGTCCATCATAACAATTTGAGAAGGAGAGGACTTGAATAAAGAAATAAACTGGGCACGTGGTATGACTTGGGAATGGTTCTGTGCAGGGTAAGGAGTTGGACTCGATGACCCTTGTGGGTCTCTTCCAACTCAGCTGATTGTGTGATTCTGTGAAACTGGCAAATGAGCTTTTATAAAATCAGCCATTTCACTCTCTTGTAACTTGTTTTCTCCTTTAGCTTAGTTGACACTTTTTATAGAATAGCCATGCACTTCTGGTAAAGAGTATACAGTAAGCCAAATTACATATACATGATGGGCCATGAAGAAGTGATTTTAAGTGTGTGCTTACTGATGACAATCCAGAATAAAGTCACTGGTGGTTAAAATGAACAGAGGGCAAATAAACCATCAGAGCAGAGTTTTTTCCATGAATAAAAGAAACAGATTTAAAACTATCAGGTACATAACACACAAATTAAGGGGAAAAGAGATGGTCAAAGGTTAAAGAGGGAATGAAAACACAAGTTTTATGGTCCCAAGATCAAATGAGGCATTAGTTAATTTTCCTTTTTTGGTGCAGTTCAGCAGAAGTTCAAGTAATTCAACCGAGTGATTGAACTGGAACAGGAAAGAGTGCCAGAAAAACTGGTTGCTAATAACATAAACAGAAAAAATAATCAAACAAAGTTACAACTTGATGTCAGCATTTCACATTAAAATGAATTTGAAAAAGCTGGAATTCCATCCTAGTTCATGAAATCTTATTTACATAGAAAACGAATTTGTAACAAATATTATTTTAACAGCTGATAAATTATTCTACTAATAAGCCATCAGAATAGATTTCACCAAGAAGTGACTGAGGCTCAGGTAGTGTTTTCTGGAGATTGACCATCTGGGAAATTGGAAGTAACCTGAGTAGTAAGTAAGGGTATTTGAACTGTGAGGAGGTGACTTAATTACGTAAATAGCAAATGGAAACCACATTAGGCATGCTGGGGTGTTGCTCTAAATAGATGATAAAATACAACTTAATATTTCCTACCATTGATATCCCAAGGTGATGTGCTGCTCTTTGGGCAAGATCATTGCTGCCTTTTCTTGTACACATTTCATACTAATGATATGCAAGTAACTGGTATGTGTTTGAATTTGTGACTGTGAATGCATCTTAGAATAGATTGTTGGCATACCTTTCCACTGGCCTAACTCCTGGCTTCTTTTATATTTAACTTTTTCTAAAAACAAAATTCTTTTTTGCTGAACTGCTCAGTTTTGGTTGCTATTAAGGTTTTTCCTACGCTGCTGCAGTTTACGAGATTCCTGTTTTAAAGTCCTCCCCACTTGGTGAGCAGACTCTTGCACATCCCAGTTCTTGGCTCACACTGGGAGCTGTGGTGAATGGACTGTTGTGGAGCAAAGTTGCTTCCACTGACCCGTCCAGTTTTGTTTTAACATCCTTTTTGCTGGAGCTGACAGAAATTTCTCAGCAGATCGGCCTCCTCATTCCCCACAGGAACAACTGTTGCCATTTTGCTTTGTTTTTTTTGTTTAGTGACTTGTGTTCTTTTTATTCACACATGTCTCCATGGTGGTCCATGTATCTCAGTTGAATTTCCTTTTCATCATAATGCAAACTTAAATAAANTTTTTTTTTTTTTGTCTTTCAAAATGCCAACATCAAGGCAGTTGCAGGGTTTGCTCTGTGGAGGTTGACTTGCACTTGGGCTGTTTCTGTTTCATCAGACTGCTTTTCAGTCTGTCCACAGTTGGATGTGAGTTGTGGCATATTTGGAAGAGGAGTGAGTGTTATATGTGATCCTCTGAAATGTCTTGGCCCTAATGTCCAGGTGTCTGGAGTTCATGGGAGTTGGGTCATGGGGGACTTGGACATGGGGCAAAAACTGTAGCCTAGGAGAAAAGAGTGTAATGATCAGAAACATTGTAGTTCAGTAAATTCAGAAGCACATAAGCAAGTCCTGGACTCGTTTTTTGTCTGATTTGGAAGACGATTTAATCTGTTATGTAAATCTTTAAATTTATGCTTTGAAATAGGAGTGTTATGTGTGCAAATTCTAAACTATTCTGAAAAGAACTTGTGGCATCTATACATAGCAAACGTATGGGGGAAAAATAGTCATTTTTAGGGTTTAGAGGTCCTGTTGTTACCCCAAGATAGATGTGGGATGTTTCACAAGTGCAGGAATGGAGAAACATCAGGAAAGGCAAATCTTGAGCAGAGTGTTACTAGAAGTGCCAAGTTACAGCTGTGATGGGTGACATCAACTTAAAAAGATGTCAGCTATGCAGGACTCATAAGTTAGGAACCTCTGTGCTTGCTTTTGAAGAAAAAAGCACTGCAGATTAAGTGAAGTCAATTGTTCCACATATTTTTGTGACTCATAACTCATCTGGAGAAAAATCTGCAGTGGTTTGTAGGCACGGTGCCCTGAGCGGGAAGGGAGCTTGGGCATCCCAGGAGGAGCTCTGGGTCACAGAGTAACACACTTCCTTCCTTATTCTCTTGCCCTGGCAGCATGGCATTGCAGTGCTATAGCCACAGGAATCTTCCACTGGAAAATTAATTCATGCCAGAGAAATTATTTAAAATAAATAGAGCCTTGCCTCACGCGTCTCTCTGGCTGCACCCATGAAAATTGCCAAGAGGTCAACTGAAAAATTGCCTAGAGGTCAGCTGGAAAGGCTGTTTGGGAAGTGGGTGAATTCACAGCCCTCCCTTGGACAGTTTATGGCAGCTGAGTGGCACTTAGGACCATTGGGAAGATGATGCTGTGGCTCAATTCCACAAGCAGCTCACTGCACACTGTGTCAGGGTTGAGAAATGCCAGTGCAGTCTCTACATGTGCGTGATTTTAGGGGTTTGAAGAGCAGTTTTGTGGCTACCTCAGCTTCAAATTCAGTGTGATACACAGCGCCTCTGCCAGCATATGTTGAAATCCTGTAAGAGTGCTATAATTAGGAAGCTTAGTTGAAGAATTGGGTGAAAGAAACACTTGCATTCCTTAAGTACAGAGGATTTGTCAAAAAGCAAAGTGTTCCCTAACTTGCTATGAATTCCTAGGAGGATTTCATGACTGACATCTTGGGTTAAATGAAAAGGAATATACTGAAAAGAGGGAGGGGGACAATTGTTTCTTTTGTAATGTGTGAATGCCATAAAATCGTCCAAAATGCAGCATTTTGAAGTAGGGGTTTTGCCTCTTCTTCCTTCTCTCATTTTATCTTAGTACAGGAGGATTGTAGGATCTGTAAAGCGTGGTCTTCACTGTAGGAAATGCATCTATTTATCACTTTGAGTCAAATCTAAGCGAGTTGTATGGATTGTTTCAGTAACACCTAGGAAAAAAATAATTTGTTTTGGGAGCCTTAAACCTACTAAATATTTGCTGAGTGAAGAAAGAATCGTAGCCAGGCAGAAGTGCCTGTGTAAGGTTTTGCCTCACACTAGGATAATGGCTGCAAATTTCTAGAGCTTCAGCTGTTTAATAAGGCATTCCCTAGCTCAGCCCAACAGCCAGAGCCAAGAACAGAAAAAAGTGCCTTTTCCTGTGATGTTTTTACCTTCCCTCTCTCAGCCTGTTCCTGTGAAGCACCTCCCTGCTTGCTCAGCTCTGGTGTAGCTCAGTGCCTGTGTTTCTGCTGGGCTCACAGGGGCTGAGCAAGGACCTGCCTGTAGGAGGCTGCTTGCTATATGGTTAGAAAATAAGAGAATCCATTCTCTCCCTGCTAGCTGTATATTGTTGTTTTTTCCAGACACAATTAGGCTTGTTACATAGCTCTTTATCTAGCTATTTTTTTCTAAAATAAACCAAGGGCTGGCATTTAATTCTTATTGGGTACTGCAAATATTTCATTCCACTGGCCAGAGAAGTTACTGGATTTAGATAAAGATGACAATATTCAACATTGTATTTTTCTGAACTCAGTAATTACTGGCACTTTCAGGAGTTTCTAGAAAAGCTGTGTTACATCTCAGCACTTCCATTATCATTGAAAATTCTTCAGTGTATTTTGGCTCCCACAGAAGAGGAATCTTTTTTTAATTTTTTTTAATGGGTGTGGTAGGAGGACAGACCTGGACCTTGGTCCATAAGAGAGAGTAGCAGATGGTCTGAGGGAATATATATAAAAAGAAAACAACAAAAGTCCTGGACAGGAGACTTTGTTGTTGACCTTTGGTGTTGTTTATTGACCTTGTCTGGTGAGATTACAGTCTCTTCAGCACAGGAACGAAGTCCTACCTGTTTATGCAACCTTAGCACAATGGGGGCCCCATCTTAAAAAGAGATCTTTTGGATGATGTGGTTATTCAGATAAATGGTGGTAATAATAATGTTCATTATGTCTGGTTTTAGTTGTTGCGAAGGCTCCTTGAGCAAAGAGACGTGCCTGAAGTAGAACAGCAACATTTTAAGTGAAATGAGTAAAGTCCCCATGATCCCTTGTGTGTGTTGCTTTTGGTCTGTGTGTTTTGTAGATGTTTTTGTAGCACTTCATTTTATCCAAGTGTGTATAAAACCACATCAGAGATTTTACAAGGGTTGTATCAGTGCATTTTATGATTTATACTCAGTTGTAAAGATGATGGCTGCCAGAGGTTTTTTTGGTTTTATATAATCCTGGATTTGCAGCCTTGTAATTCGCTTGCTGTCTGTTTTAGAGTGCACAGCAGTGATAAAAACTTTGCACAATGACTTGTTTGACTTTTCCTTCTCTACAAGTCATGGAATCACAGCTGAGGGGGTGGCCACCCTCCTCTGCATGGTACCTGCTCCTTTTCCTCCCAGGCACTGATTCTGGTAGCCTTTTTGTTTCTTTCTCAGATTTCAGAATTACAAATGGAACTGTGAGACAGGGTAAATAAAGATGAATTTGGTTACATATGGCTGTGCTGTGAAAAATGCAGGTCATTTGTGTCTAGAAAATGGGTCAGGTTTTAATTGCATTGTCAAGAGTAGTTAATGCTTAAACAGTTTGCTTCTCAATATAAAAGGGAGCAAAACCAGATCTGCTATTAACTTTTCAAAGCATTTCTAAAATTACAGTATATATGTATAAACCTGAAGTACAACAGGCCTAGAAAGCCCTACAACCCTTTAACTACTTACAAGTGTTCTCAGTGTTCTTCATGACAAAATGAGCTATTTTTGTTTTTCAATACTGTATCTTGTGGCATATCTACAGCGAGCCTCTTCTCATCCGAGTGTTGCTATGCTGAACAGACAGACCAGTTCATATGACCCGAGGCAGAAAATAACATTTTCAGTATATTTTGAGTAGCTTTTCTAGCAGATTAAGGAGCTGAAGTTCAAGTCCATGGTCAGTTGACAGTGCTGGCTCATCCTTGTGCCTCTGACTGCTTTCCATGCCCTGTACCCACGTGTGCCCTCGGCTTACCCAGAGGTTGTGCTCAGGAATAACCCTGTCTGCTTTTCTTGCTGTGGTGCACAGGGTCAGTGGATGTTTCTCTTTTCTCAGCTGCAATTCAGGTGAAGAGCACGATGGCAAAGGATTTATTGTTCCTGTGGTTATATAATGGGATAGTCAGTGACAATAATTTCAATTAATTAGGTTAAATTCAGCGGAAAGGCAGCTTCTGTGGCATCTTGGAGGGAGAATCCTCTGACCAAGAGATCCACCTTAGGCTGGCTGTGGAGTCTGTGGTTTGTCTGGTGGAAATTCATTCCCTCAGCAGTGTCACGGAATCTGTGGGCTATAAAATAGCAGTCTGAAAATACACTGTTTGCAAAAGGGGTAAAGTGTCCATTGTTTGCTTGATTTTTTTTTTTTCTGGTGACTTGAAGAAACTTTTGGTGTGGATTTTTTTGAGTGATCTGTATGAGGCAGGACTTACTAGAAAACCACTTGTCTTCATCTCCATAACATACCCAAACCTCTAAATTTTTCCTTATTTCTATTAAAGATTAAATGAAACCATAAAAAATAATGTCACATGTCCTTCCCTCTATAAAGCCAATTTTGCCTAGGGTAAGTGTAACAACAAAAAAAAGAAAATAATGTTTTCCTACTGTTGATAGCTTTTTAAAGTTTTGATGTTAGTGTTGCAAGTAAAATGATTTGGAATAGGAGAAAAATCAGAAGATATGAACTAGGTCCTGACTTGGTGCTGTTTAATATGAAGTAGGTGGTGTGAGGGTGGTTGTCGTGTTACAGATACAGAGGCAAAACTGCTTATTGATTGCTGGGCTCCAGTTTTTATTCATAACTGTAAGACACATGGATTCCTACAGCTGTTGCTGGAGTGAAATTTCCTGATAAGAGACTTCTACTTAGCTGGTCAAGCCCACTCTAATCCTGAACATTTTTAAATGATCTCCTTAAGGTTTAAATATTTTTAGTGTATATATAAAGAAAAAACCTATCAGGGGATGGATGAAACTGCATTCATGTCTTCTTTCTTACTTTCTTTTCGAGTACCTTGCAGCTTTTTTGCTTACAAGTGTGGCAGTTATTGGAAAAAATAAAGTGTACAATGGATATAAAAATAGCCCACGTGATGAAGGTGGCTTATATGCCAGCTAGCTTGGTATTTGTTTCTTGCAGGTTTTGTTTCCTTTTCTTTTTTTTTTCTTCTAGTTTTTTAATAGCTATAGTGCTAGAGTGAATTTTAGGATAAAAGAACCAACTTAGGAAATGGAAAACCATAGACAATCCTGTTCCCAGACAGCAAATGGTGATCTTAATAACTCAGGATTCTTTTCACTCCCTTTGGATTTAAAGGTGAATTGGCAATATGAATTAGTTACAGCTCCAATTGATTTCTTTGTACAAGTACTTTGGTATGCATAAATACATGAGAAATTAAATGGCTGGCAGAGGCCTCCTGGTTTTGTGTAAATCTTATGGCTAGGAGGATGAATTTTTTTTTTTCAATATTCAAATAACTATCTGTAGAAGGAAGTTCTGTAAATGGCATTATTAGGAGTGTGCTCCTGCAAGCTGATGGGAAGTGATGTGATTTTATACCAAGAGAAAAGCTGAGCAGCAATGCGTTTGTCTTCAAGTCTATCTTTCCAACATTTGAGTATTCCAAATTATTCTGCTGTACAACTGCAAGAATGGATTATTATCCACTGAAACATGAATACAGGTCCCCTCTTGTTGATGGGATGGTGTTCCTTAGTCTTAAGTTTGTTTCAAGAGCTGTTTCTATGTAATTCTGTCTCCATTTCTGTTTTCCCTCTGTGGCACACATACCTGAAACAATGAGTCCTGCTTCTCTCAGCAGAAGGCTTGAGGCAATTGAGTGTGTGTTGGCAGGGTTTCTCCTGCCAGCTTTCTATCTTCGCTGAGCATCCTCTGCAAGATGCTCTTTTTCCTGCTCTTCTCAGATCCTGTCGGGCATCTGGAGCGATAAAGGGAGGAGAACTATTTTCAGGGCAAATCACAAAACCTAAACTAGAAAGAAACTCAGTGAAATAGGCAATATTCTTTAAAAATGTAACTCTCCTCTTCTGCAGTCCTCAGCACAGTCAAGTTTTGCCAGAAGGGTTTGTGTTTTTTCCACTTGGTTGGTGACTCTTCATTTAAATCCAGTCTGAAGATGGAGTAGTATGTTGCATTGCATCTCACAGTGCACTGCTGGTGGCACCAGCAATCAAAGCTAGTCTTTCTCTGGGAAATAATAAAATCAGATCCAGGAATGTCTTATTACCATCTCCTAGACTCCTCCTAGCATCACTGTGTCCAGCTTCATTCCGGTGTATTACTTAACTCCTTTTTATTTTGCGTAGACTTCTCGATGGAAAAATGTTTGCACCAGCTGTGTGATGTAATAAAAGCTATTAAAATCCAACATGGCTTTTGTACGTATGGCTGCCTGTAATGGAAGTTAGGTATTAATTTAGGAAGGCACACAATAGGGGTATTGTAATTGAGAAGTGGCTGACATGTCGCTCAAAACTCGAAGTAGGTTGTACTATAAATATAGTCTCTTGTTTTGCAATTGACATTTTGCTAGTGGGTGGCTAATTTGAAAGGAAATAGACCAGTGATCTAATATTAATAACTAATTAATAGTTATGTGGATATTTTAAGTCTATTTTTCTGCTTATTTCTAGGCATCTATTATTCATCTATGCTGTGTATCCTTCTTTGCGTACATGTTTAATTCTGAAACTTTTGCTTCAGTAACATTCAGGCTTTGCAATCAAAAGCTTGATAGCAAAGTTGGTGTGTTCTTCAAACCCACTTTTTGAGGATGACAGTTTCAAAGTCAAACACTTCAACCACTGAGGGAAGTCTCCTTCTTGAAGCAAGGCCTAAGAGGAAAGCCAGTGATGCATTGTCTGCATCTCACCTGCATTTGTGAGTCCTAAATCAGCATCACTCCTGCATGTATCCTGTGTTTAAAGTAGAAAACAGAGCAGGTTTTAGGCTTACACTCAAAGTGTGTAGCTCATAGACAAACTGAAGAGGAATAAAATATGAAGAAGCATCTCACAGGCAGCTTGGCCCTTTGGGATCAGAATAAAACATGCATTCAAGTGCTCATTGCTTCTCACAGCATGTTTGTTACTATACCAAAGAGATGTGATGTTTTTGTTTGCTCTGATGGGACAAACTTCAATATAGGGTTTTTTCTCGTCTACCTATTCCCCCTGTCTCCTGCCTTCTCTCTCACACACATTCATCTGTAAATTAATAACTTGTCCTTTTAATGAATTCTTAATTGAATTGATAATAAGGCAGCAAGACTGTGTGAGAGATTCATTGTACTTTGTACATGCCTGTTATTTTTAGATCTGTTTTGTCACATAGCCAAACATTTTTAAATGTATTCCACCAAACTCCATGGAGCAGTGCTGTGATACCTGGGCCTTGACTGTTAGCTGTGGAATTTCTGTGCGTTGTCTTTGCATCTCATCCCTCTTGTGTGAATAACTTTGCTGTGAGTGCTCAACTCACAAGGAACAAAAATTGTTTCCCGCTATCTCTAGAGTTTGCATTAGTAATTTATCTACTGTCCTAGGAGGTTTAAGCTGTGTCCTAGAAAGTGTTTCTTGTTGTTGGATTAAAGCCCTGCTGCAGTTACCTGTGGAACTCACCTGTTAGTGGAAGCACCCACACTCCCTTCAACCACACACTGCATCTTCTGCATTAAAGTCTTCTCAGCATTTGTTGCAGGTGTGAGGAAAAGCCCATATTAGCAGCAATTAGCAAAAAACAACAGCAGATACAGCATTCTGCCTTTTAATACCTGCCCTGCAGAGGTGAGCGGGGGTTGCAGCTATTTTCTTGTTGCAGGGGATGGCATTGATGGTAGAGGAAACGTGTGTGGCTTTTAGCTTCTATGCCTTTCCAAAGGTGCTGAGCTCTTTTGTATTTGGTCTCCCCAAAGCTGTGCCTCTATGTTCCAGCATAGTTCACAGTGTCATCATTGTGAATCAAGCAGCTGTGGACAGAAAAATCCCTTGGAGGAAGCGTCCTCTTTCCATTTGCTTACAGATGTCCAGAGATTGCAATTTCAAAGTGGTTTTGTTTGGGTTTTTTTTTTTTGTTTTGATTTCAGTGGTTTTTTTTGTTTTCTTTTGGGTTTTTTTTGGTTGGTTGGTTTGTTTGGGTTTTTTTTGTTGTTTGCATTGTTTTTATGGGGGGTGGGGGTGTTTTTTTTCTTCCTGGCTCTTACATACTTTGCTGTGCAGAGGGCAGCTCTGGGCAGAGAACCAGTCCCAAAAATCTTGAGTCACAGGTGCAAGGATCTTAGCTGGGGAGGTTGGTGTTCCAAGGCATCGCTTGGGCTCCAGGCCATTTCAAGGAGTGGTTGAGGTTGTTGTCCATTGATAAAGTGCAGCTGGCAGTGTTGGTCCAGCTCAAAGGACAGAGCTGACACCAGTGATGCACTCGTGGTGCTGAGGGTTGTGTGTGGGGGTAAATGAGGCACACATTTAAACTCTGCAGGACATGTGAAGTTTGATTTCTCTGATTTTTCTAATTTCAGAGTCAGTTTGAGGCATGTTGGAAGTGACTGTCAGGGGGTTGTTTTGAAGTTTTTGTCCCTGTATATTTTTCTGACTCTTTTTGTGTGACAGTTCATGTTTTTATTTTCAGTTCCCTGTGACTCAGGGAATCTTTCCTCTATGTATATGTTTATTGCAGGCAGTATTTCATATAGTCCTGTTGATTCTCATGTAATAATGAGAACCTATCACAAGGTGCAGTCGTAATCTGACAAGATTTATAGATTTATAGAATTTATTGTTATTCTCTAGCAATAAAAAAACCTCTTAATACTTCAAAAATTTGCAAAAATTCTCTTGTATTTCATGTGTTGACATGGTGTTAGGTTGTAGGTTGGACTTGATGATGTCAGAGGTCTTTTCCAACCTAAATGATTCTGTGACAACTTCAGTGTTTTCTCCTCTGTAGAAATCATATCTGCACGTGGGCAATCCTGCTCGCCCTTGTAATATTTACTTGCTAACCTTTTGTATTAAAAATTGTAAACCATGTTTGTCAAATAATAAAGCAGGTCACAATACTTCAGGCATCTTAAAATTACCTGTCAGTCCTGGCAGTGCACTGGAGGTGTCTGTCAGACACTGGGAATATGAAACAATGGTTCCTGTGCAAGGTTCTTGTGTCTCGAGCTACTTCTGATCTACCAATAAATTCAAGGAACTTCACACCTGCCCTGTGAAGGGTTGTGAGCAGGAGCAATACACAGTTCATGTGTTGCAAGTGAACAAGTTCACGAGTGACTCGCACATACATGAGTTTTGAAGTATGGACTTTTTAATGGCTGGGATCCTTGTTTGGTTTGGATGTATAGACTTGGAACACAGTCTTCCATCTGAATGGATTTTTGACTGTTTTTGTTTTAGTGTCTCTTATGTTCCATAAGTATCTCATTACTGCTGCTTTGGTGTTTATAGGTTTTGAGGTGGCGTTTTCCTACATGAACGCACAATTTTCTGAGTAGCACCACAAATAATTGTCCTTTCGCAAACATTTTTTTCCCCTGTCTCATATTATTAAAGGCCCATTGAGTCTGAAAATTAAGTAATGTAGCTTCCCACAAACATGCATATTTTTCAGCATAATTGGAAGATGTTTTGGATTACTGTCTTTAGGCCTGTGGAGCCAAGAACCCAATTATAGGCATGGTTAGAAGGCGATCGTGTGCGTTAGTCAGATTATAATAAGATTCCAATAATGTAAAATTGCTGCACGACAAATTAGTTTGTATAGTTTTGACAGTTGTTGCCTTTAATAAACTAAATTATAAAGCAATACACAGCTGCAGCACTTGCGAAATTGAAGAAAAATAGACTCTTATTTCCCTGTCAAAATCTTTTCCACAGAGCAGGACCACGGGCATGCGTGGGTCTGGTTTGAGTTGTTTAGTGGACTTTGTGAATCCATCTGTCCCAAGATGATTTCCTCTGTGAGCAGATGAGAGGTTACAAGAGCTACACTTAAAGCTTTGCCACCTTCTTTTTACTGTGAGTGCTTACAGACGCAGTCACAATCTTTTGGGCTGACACTTTTTAAGCTAAGGTTTGGGGGGGTTAATTGTAATTTATGGATAAATGGTGACTAGATTAATGCTGCCTGCTTATTTTCACTACAAACCTCAGCTCAAGTCTCCTGGCAGAGTGCAGGAGCCATCGATATGGTAACTCCATGTACCAATTGAATTGGATCTCTGAAATCCAAGAACCTGTCATTCCCTGGAGTAAGGTGTTACTACAACACTGTAAAACAATGCAAAATCTACTACATTCTGACAATCAGGCTGTTCAATCAGTAGGTTTTTTACACTTTCCTGTCCTGTGTTCCAGCTGCAGGTTTGAGAGCCACTGTGGCTGCCAAGTGACATTTGTGTCTGTGCTGGCAAGTCTCTATTTTAGTGATATGGACTTTAATTAGATATGACATAATTATGATACAACCTGCTTTTGGTCCATTTAGGACCAAGTGCCACTAGTTTTACATGCATTTCCAAGCAAATTAAAGCCCAGTTTGAGCTTTATACTCCATCCCAGCTACTTGATACCCATTCAAAAGGAATGGAGACTCCAGCAGTAGACGGTCACTGCCCTGCAGTTTGGAGTTTTCCTTTTCACAGTCCAGGAGCAGTAAGGGCAGACCTTGTTTCTGAGTGTCCTTGGCTGCTGTCGCTTGCGGTGTTTCAGCTCTTGCACTTTTCTCCTGGGAGAACATGATGGCACTGACTTAATGGGGCTAAATGGGAAGATGAAGGCTGCTCGTTTTCTGTGCATGTTGAGGGTGAATCTCTGGTCATGAATTCAGAGGCAGGCAAGGAGCAGCCTTCTGCTCTCGGAGTGCTGACAGTGATATTGGCTGATGGCCTTAAATAAAGCTGCTAGAGATTGTGTAGAGTGACAAGGGAGAAAAGGAAAAGAAAACTAAAAATGTATTTATTTACCAAATTCTAAAATGGTAAAATGGAGGATTTTCAGGAATGAGAATGATGGCCAGCTTTACAGAGATTTTGAGTGGCTTACATTTTGAAGGGTGTTTTTTTTTCCGAAAAAGAGCTGCAAGCTCCAGACATCATTTTTAATCAGTATGCAAAATAGTGGCTGTAGTATTTGCAACACCAGTCATGAAACAGTACTATTGGAGGCAGTCTTTAAAAATTAAATACTTTTGCCTTTCAGTTTCGTAAAAACGATTCCTATGTTTGATTTTTTTCAATAAGCATATCCTTATAAAACTTAAA
Organism: Irena cyanogastra; assembly: GCA_013397155.1. Lineage (NCBI taxonomy): Eukaryota > Metazoa > Chordata > Aves > Passeriformes > Irenidae > Irena > Irena cyanogastra. Next base: position 78,330 of record VWZV01001853.1, on the reverse strand, counting down.
TGCTTTAAGCCAAGTAGTGTGCATTATGGTCAGGCCAAAGAATTGGAATATCTGTCAAATAGAAAGAATGAGATTTTCAGCATCTTGTTTCCAAAAGAGTTGTACATACTTCTTCCTTCATGTGTCCTTGGCAGTCAGTCAGCTATAAGACTTTGTGAGCACCATCGATGTACTCTGAAAATATCCTCTGCACTTGGTAAATCGTTAAGAGGATGAATTATGGAAATGACAGTGGATAAGGAAGAGCAGAAAAGATGCACATTCACTTGGGACATTGCCTTGAGGCTGGTGTCATTTGTTGGTTGGATGCTCTTTGAAATAGAGGCATTAGAGGGAATAAGTTGTAGCGAGCAGATCAAATATCTCATTTATAGTCATACTCATCACACAGAAAGAAAACAACATCAAATATTATTAACAGGTGGTCTAATGGGAAGGCAGCAGTAAACAATACTTCCTAAAAGTGGATAATTCCTCTCTCCCTGATGGGCCACATTCAGTTTATAAAATGCACATCAGTATTTTTTATGACCACATAATTTACTTTTTTTGTATTGTTTTCCCTAACTACATATGATTAAAAATCAAAACAAGCAAAACCCTAGTCAGTCATTAAAAAAAAAAAGTTAAGTTACGTGTTTGTTTGCTGAAAAAAACCTTCTGATTATTTTTACTTTTTTTTTTTTTTAATTTAAAAATTGAGACTTAATGCCCGATCTAACAGCAGTAGGAATTTCGTTTAAAAGAAATGGAAGAAGAAAAATCAAAAAAAAGGGTAAATGGGCTCCATGCTGGTCAAGGAGCACGCTCTAGTGGCAGGTTAATCCAGCATGGCCTTCTCGGGTGCCCATCCTCCACCTTCACTGATATTAATCAGCTTCTTCAAGAGAGTGACATTTTCACAGGATCTTTTTAAACTTACCATTGCTGTCGCTCTCCAGTGCCAAAACAAGTGCAATGTGTTTACATGTGGCATCATCACATGTATTGGTGGTAGTGAGATGAAATTCCTGCTCTCTAATTAATTTTGCAGTGGGGAAGTATATGTCTATTTTTGCAGATGGTTTTTTAAATGCATAGATATTTTAAGCTGCAGAGGGGAAGATTTCATGCTCACGATGCACAAATTCTTATGGAGTGTGAGCATTTTAGTAACAGACACAGTTGTTAAGCTTGCCTGTTAGCATCACGTAAAATGTTGGGTTCTCAAAACCCTGCACATTTTTGCAGTGTTTTCTGTTCTAGTCCTCTCCCTGAGGCTGGAAAATTTCTTTACTCCTTCCTCTCTCGTTCAACTTTTTTTTTTTCTGCAATGAGACTGTAGCTTAACAGTCTGATTCTCTTCAGATTTCTGAAATACACATAGGTAGGCATCTTGTAAGAAAGAAAAATAAAATACTAAGTAAGTAACTGTGAAGCAATCCACAGCTGAAGAGTAGATATAGTAAGGGAAATTATGCCCTGTGATTATAGATGAGCACCCTGAGATGGGCTTCATTCCATCATATAACTTGGTAAAAATATAATTAAATGTGAAGTTTTACTCCTACATCCTTTACTGTATGTGAAGGTTTTTTTGCCACAAATTCTATTCACATCACTAACATAAATTAAAAAAAATAGTCTTTAAGTAATGTGTCTTTGCAGCACATGCAATAATTTTTACTCTTATTTATTAATTTGAAACACACTAAAAATATAATTTAGAGGATTCTCTGGTCGTGTTATGAGCTGCAAGTGCCTGCAGAAGTAGCTGACTATCAGGATCAATCTGAAAAATTACTTTTGTTGCTTAGTCATTGCTAAAAGCCCTGTTAAGTTAGGCCATGCATTTAATTCTTGCTGAGGCTGAGGTAACTGTGAACAGCTTTCTGCTGTTGTAGGGAGGTTAATGCAGTGGTGAATTTCTGTGCTCAGTGTGTTTTGTGTTTTCTGAGTGTGCTCTGTGGGGAACTGTGGAGAGGAGAGGAATTCCTCCTAAAGCAGCTCCTGTTGAGGGTGTGGTGGTTCTCTGCTCTGCTATAAGGCCTCCAGGTTCTTCCTCTTGTTTGGCATTGTTTTGGGGGTAATTCCAGTTATTTACTTGAGCAGAGTTTGTTCCAAATGAATGAAAAATCCTTAATGTAAACATAAAGTGTACAAGGTTCAAAGCATAAAAGCTGAAACTTACTGCTCTGTCTTGTTTATTCAACCAGCAGGATCAACATCCCCTTTTAATGACCTTTTGCACTTGGAGTTAAAATTTTATAAGCTTTTTAAACTTTGCTTCTGATTGTTTTTTTCCAAATTAAATTTTAGCAATGCAGCTGGCATAAACACTTAGGGTTGTAGAAATGATCAAAGCAGTACATAACAGCCTAGCAGAGAATTAAAATTACATTAATGGAAGGTCAGGACCTTTTCACTTAGTTCTTGTGAACTACTGTCAGTGTTGCAGGGAGGACCAGGACACAGGTCCAGGGTAGTGGTATGGTTTTGAAGATTATTGTCCCATTTGGCTGTTGGAGGCTTTTCAGGAGGGAAAGAGGAGACGTTTACTTGATTCTCTTGGGAATTTACACATGGAAAATTATTACTGACCAAAATACCCTGTGGTTCCCCAATCAAAAGAGGAAAGAATGTTTTCAAGTCTTAGTGAGCTTAGCAACAAACTAAATAGCAGAGGGTTTCTTAGAGGTCAATGGTTGCTTTTAGGATGATGGAAAGTCTGAAATGCTAAGTCCTGTTTAAGGCATGTGTGTTGCCTTCCTTGGTTTCAATCCTAGTATTAAGGAGGTGCTTTGGAAGTTTTAGTGTTATTTGTAATGTATTTTGTGAGCCTTTGTAGCTGGAGTTTAGTACTTAGAAACTTGTTTGTTCTTTCCCAGCTCCTCTTCCAGAGGGCAGAATTAGCTGCTTTACTATTGAGTGCATCCTGCTTCAAACAGCATTTTTTTGACGTGTGGATTCTTTTCATGTAGTGCCCGGACAGTGTTCCTGTGCTTCTGCCTTCAAATCTTCTCCTTAATCCCTTAGTTTACATAAGATCACTTTCTAATGATTTAATCTGTAATGAATATTGGTGGTAGGATCACCATGTTACACAAATACAGGATCAGTAATTATTCTGATCACAGGTGCCTAATGTTTAAATTTTGAAGTTGCCTGTAGAAATTAACTTCATGAGGGTATTTTAAGGATTGTTCATATAACTCTTAATAATTTGTTGGTGTGAAATTCAGCTCCTGAATGGTCACCTTGGAAAACACTGGATGGTTGGATCATGGCCTTGTGTTTCCAAGTTTTTATCTTCCTGTTGAATCATTTTAGTATGTATTGGTTAACACTGCAATATCTATTGCATCAATACTTACCCCTTTGTAAACTTTTTCTGGAGTCTCAAAGTTCCCCTTTGTCAATGTGGACAGACAAAAAGAACAGAAATTCCTTTGAAGCTGATACGCTGTTCTGTGGTGATGATTTAGCTTTCAACTAAAAGAGTGAGAAGAGGATAGAGTTGAAACTGTGACTGTAATTTGTTTTTTAAATAAATTCCGTGTAAATAATCAAGGTCTCTAATTTTTGTTTGTTTATTTTCTTAACTAAGCATATATTGTTATCAGTAGGAAACTGAATGTTGTTTTAATTCTTTCAGTAAAAAGACTGGTAGAAAAATAGCTTTTAGCCTTTTTTCATCCTTTAAAATAAATATTGATAGAAACTATCATAATATGGTTTGTGTTACAGGTGGTGTAATACCAAGGGCTGTACTGCTGCCACATCACAATTTTGTGGGGTTTCAGAGAGTAGTTCTGGTAAGGACACTCAATGATTTATCTATTTATTTGTCATAAAAGTGGACTGTAGTTTGGTACAATTTAGTATTACGTGCATTTACAGTATTTGTTAGGTATCAGTTTCTGCAGTTCACTGAATCCTTACATTAAGTGTTCTTTTATTCAGTGGTCTTTAACAGCTCCTTTTGGAGCTGTTAGTGTCTCATGTGTAAATCCATATTCATTTTGTTGAGATTTATGATATAACACATCAATTCACAGTATGGAATTATTAATAAATAGACCTTTAGTCAAAACACATTGTAAAAACTGTGTTGTCTCCTTGAAGTGTGGAGTCACTATTTCCTTGGTGTGTATCAGTTCTTTAAAAAGGGTGTAAAATTACTGTATTTTGATTATAGTATGTTTTTTCCTAAGTGTTAAAGTCTTGTCTTCCTGAAGGAAAATACAAGTGTGCGGTTCAGAGGGCAAATATCCAGACCATGTGCTGTTATTAGTGTCGTAAATGTTTTCTTTAAATGTATGTAACTGCAATCCCTGTATCATTTCTTTTGATTTCGGAAAGTTTCCTTAAATATATTTTCTTATCTCTTCTCTGTGGCTAGAGTTACAAGGGAGATGAGATTACCTATACTTATTTTTAGAAAGGGAAAATTCCTTTCTAAGGCCACCAGGCCATCAGCAGCCGTGCTCATGTATTGTGCACGAGCACAATTGAGCATTTGTTCTTTCAGCAGTAGATAACTGGGACCACATTTGTATCTGTAGAATTTTTAATATATATACCATAATTTAACAAATGTCTTGTGGGTGTACCAGATGTCTTTTCTTTCCCCTGCACCCCCCTCCTTTTATTTTTTTTTTTTAATTTTTTTTAATTTGCAATCCCTTAAATTTTTTGGCAAGCTCTCTTTGTATGCTGCCTTAGGTCATTAGGGGGCACTCAAAGACAGAGGGAATTTGTTTTAACCAACTTTACCTTGTGAGTAGATCCTCACAAGGTAGAGAAGGACATTGCTGATGTTCTTTGTGGCCTTGCTCTGTCCTGGCTCTGCTCCAAAACATCACTTAAGCAGTTGAAGGCAGTGGGGCTGGAATATGTTTAAATATTCTTCTAGATTGATCTGGATCCATGTGTACTTTCTAAAAACAAGGTGGGGTCCACAAGAACTTCTCAATGGGATTTTCTGGTCAAGCTGAGAAACAAATAAGATCTTTGTGTTGGAGATATTGAGGAGAGAGAGGGGTGTCCTTGCTTGAGAGGTCTCTGAAGGAAGCCAGAGGTGTTGGAAGTTGTGGGTGAATAAAGACTGAAGCCATTTTCCCTTCTGTCATTGCATTAGGTTGGTTTCTCTGAAATCATTGGGCATGGTACTACTCACACTGTGTGATTTCCAGTCCTGTAAGTCCATAATGCCTCGAGCATGCACCACTCATGCATGTAGGCTTACTTTAGAGTTTCTCAGTCTTGGAGTGGCAGAAAATGGACTTTCAGATTTACAGGAGAGAAATGGCTTTGGGAAGGTTTTGAGTAGCATCACTCAAGAATGTTAAATGGCAATTCTGCAAAGTAAAAACATCATAGCTTTATAAATATTGTAAGAAAAGAAAGATGATGGGAGCTCTTTGGAGTCTGAGAAATACTGAAAATTTTTCAAAATGTTGTGAGCAATTTGTGCAGTACTTATTAAAGTATAATGTCATCTGGAGAAGTCATAGACTTCTTCCTCTCTATCATCTCTTTATTTTCAAATAATGCTCCTGTTACTGGAAATGAGTGAGCAGAATTTTACGTGCATGGAACCTGTTTGAGGCGAGGTAAAGATAACCAAAGACGGCGAGGTTCTTTTTGTGAAAAGCCATCCTGTCTGATTTGTCTGACTCTGAACTAGCAGAAGCAGTTTCTGTGATTGGTTAATTCTGCAGAAAGCAGAGCAGAGGTCACTTGTGGGATAAGCTGCAGACCATTTCAGTGCAGCTGCCTGTGTAATAGTGACCTGCAGTTACAAGGCAGGGTGTGTTTCCATCTCTGCTAGTGTTTTAGCTTGACTCAGCAAAACTGGTTTTTCTACACAAAGCTGTGGTTGTGTTTCCAACTGCATCAGTGGAGGAGCATTTTAATTCAAAATTGCACCTTCTGCTGGAGGGGGGTCCTTATTGGACAGATGAGGTATTGTCAGGTTTTGAATAGTTTGCTTCAAAGGGGATTAATTAAAAAATTAGTGAGAACAGATGTCTGATATTGGCCTGAGCAGTCAGAAAGAAGAGGAAATGTCCTGGGTTTGAACTTTTTATCTTAATTGGATCCCTTGTGACTCTCAGCCCATTTGATAAGACTTTATTCAGTAGACTCTCCTGCTTCTACTGTACAAAGGCAAGAGCTTTAAATTTTAAGGTTTTTATATATGGGTTAGGCACTCAGGCAAGTTTTTGCATACATCTTGGGAGGATGATTCCTTCACAAAACAAAAACTTTATATACCACAGGCTTCTTTAGTATAGCTTTTTTATATCTCATGTGCTATACAGAAAAACAAAATAGTGTTCTTTAAAACTATTTCTAAATATATTTTTGAATGTCATTATATATTCTTCTACAGGTGTGTTCAGGCTCCTTTTACCAGTTAGACCTTCTGTAGAGCACCAAATTAGCAAGAGGAACATTTGGTATGCTACTTTAATCTTCTAAGATCAACAATGCAATTACTTCTAGAGATGCAGGTGACTTTGCAATGTGTAGGAGCTGTCTGGGGCTGTGTTATGGCAGGCATAATCATCCAATCTCTGGGAATTTTTCCTTTACAGTAGTATAAATATGCCTTTAGACTTAAGCACTGATGAAGTATCAGAACTTGGCATTTATTCAAAGTTGTCCTTAGTGTGGGATAATTTGAGTCAGGCAAAATATTCCAATTTCAACAGGCAAGGAAAGAAGCTTGTTTTTATTTTTCAGGGCTGTGAAAGAAAAGACTTCTCTTGATGATTCAGATATTGGAGCAGTTCCCAGTTTAAAAAAAAAAAAGGTATATTGCAGGGTATGGAAAATCTGGTCAAGGAGGCTGATGACACTGACAGTGCCGTGTGCCTCTTCCATGTATTACAGGCATATCACCTCAGCATACATCCTATTCTTAATAGTCTGTCAAAAGACCCTTGGTACAGCTTCATTTTGAGGAAAAAGAAAAAGCAGATGCTGAAGGCAGAAGGGGGATCAGCTTAATGTCTAGGCAACTTTTGGAGGCACTAGTGAATTTTTCATCAAATATATATATGCTTGAATGGAAAAATCAATATGACTTCTTATTGAGCTTTGGGTATAGCTAATATAGATGGAGCTGTCTCTGCCAAAATACACAGCACTAATACCTAGACAGTACAGGTTTTGCTCATGAAAACCTCACAGTCAGATTTGAGGTGTGGTACAGAGTAGGACGTAGAGATGCAGAGATGGAATGTCTGCATTGAGGGTGGTTCCTGGAGCAGAAACTGAAAATTGTATAAATCAAGGGAAGAGATACTTGCAGGCTTGGAAAACAATCTGTCCCTTGTTGCAGAGTTCCTGGGGGTGAGGTGTTTTTGTCAGAGCTGCCTGTGTGCCCACCAGGGTCTCACTGTGCAGTTGAGTGTTCAGTCCCACAGTGGCACAGGACCGAGGGTCACTGCACTGCCCTTCTCGTCCCTTGGTTGTCACCCCACTGCACCCTGAGCCCTGTGCAGGAGGCAGTGACAGCCCTGGAGGGACCGTGATGACAGAATGGTGACCCAGGAATGCCCAGTCTTTCATTTTGTAGAAGTCAAGCAGCACTCTGCCCTAATGACGGAGCCCTGTGGCCCCTACCCCACCTCTGGGCACCTTTGCAGGCTGTCTCAGGAACACAGCTGTGTGTTCCTCCTTCCTGGCTGCCTCCGCAGCTCCAAGATGATGCTGGGGGTTGCTGTTGCTTTATTCCTCTCTTGCTTCATGATACATCACACTAGTATTGCAGATTGGCATACAGAGCAGTGAAAAAAATGATGGGAGTTTTTACATTGGTCTCACATTCCTGGTATTTTGTGTTGCAAGTGGAAGATAGGATGAGTGCAGTGACAGTGCTGTGTCACTGCCTAGGACAGTGAATCAGGGCTGTCTGCAGCTGCAGTCACTCGTGTTCTGAGTGGCCATGCCCAGGGTCTGTGGCAGGGCTGAGATCATGGGTATTCCTTCCATAATAGTTGATTTAAGTTTAACAAATAAGAAGAGCTTTGCCTCTTTGAATACCAAAAATAATGTTTGTCAGACAGTGTTTGTTTCTTAATGTCTTCCATGGCTTTTGGAAGACATTAAGCCATGACTTCCATGGCTTTTCCTACCAAGATGGGTCTTGGTAGGAAGTAGCCACAAAGGGCAAGAACTTCACATCCTGTTCTTCATTAGAAATAATTCTGATATGGCGTCTAAGTGATCTAGGTGCTTCTGCAAAATTTAGGTGCCTAACTTCAAAGTTCACCTGAAATTAAATCTTGAGGTGCCAAAGTGAATACAGTTGGTTTCTGATCCACTTCATAGGCCCTTTTTCTGAAATAAATTTGTAAGTGTTAAATTTGTTTTAATTAGTACATCTTTTTTTTTAATGAGGAATATCTGATTTAATTTTTTTCCCTGCTAATTGATCTTTAATTATTGAAAAAAAAACCTAGGAGAAGATGATTTCATACTGCCCTTTCATACCTGATGTTGTTTACACTAGTAACTGATTTCTGTCATTTGTCCCCAGACACTGCAGTTTGATTACTCCCGAACAAAAATGTGCTGTAGTTCTAAGATGGCTTCTTAAAGACTCAGAGCTGTGGTTTGCACTTTTTAATACTGGTGTTGCTTTTGATTTTATTTAAGAGTAAGATGGTGCTGTAGGTGGCATTGGTGTAGTGGTGTGAGGAGAGGAGGCTTTTTTTGCAGATTAGCAACCAGTAGGGCAGGGACAGTGCAGGAGTGTGGGAGTAGGCACGGCTCCTGGAGGTTCACACGTACTCTGGTTTTGCATTCATGTGACCAGTTGCAGAAACACGTTGTCTGTGACTTTTGGTTTTGCAAAAACTGGGGAGGTTTCTGCTTTTTTAAAGATCTTGCACTCATAATGCTTATTTACCTGCAGATTCCCACAGGCTCACTTCAGGCTGCTTTAGTGAACAGGGGTGGATGTGAAACTGCTTGGGCAAAGCAAAGAGTTGAGTTTTTAATCTGAGGGTAAACTTTCTTAAGCTTTCTTTAGAACTCCGTTCATGCATAAGGCTGCAGTCAGTTGTGAGTTACACGTCTTTAAATCCCTTGAGGTGAACATATTGGGGCTAGAAGAACTTGTCATTTTACATTTAATTTATTCCAGGCTTTAGGATATGTTTCATGACTGTGGAAAAGTTTGAATAGTAAATATGATGAATGCTAGCCTATATTTTCAATACCATATTCTGCTGGCCAACTGCATTAGATTTTTAGCTTGTTTAATATCTGGATGAATGGAGAAAAGCTTGTTTAAAGTGCAGTGTATTTCTGCTATAATGTTCACAAGTACCAATCTACCTGTTTGCCATTAAACCACAACTCATGAGTAATGCTGGCCTTGTCTAAGAAGTCAGAGGTATTCAAGGTCTTTTGTTAAAAAAAATCCACAACAAACCCCTGCATTGTTAGTATAACTAATTAATTGTTTTCCCTGTCCAAAGGGCACCCTCTTCTTTTTCTTCATCCCAAATTTAAAAACAGATAAAGAAAAGAAATCTGGCCTCCTCTTCAGTAAGTAGCAGGTTCTGATGTAGTTCTTCTTGAGCTCATTCTGTGGTTAATGGCCACTAAAGCTGGAAATTATCTTTCCTTGTTAACAGTTCATATTTTCTTGACTTGAAATTTCAATAAATTGTAACTAAAGGATCTTCTCTATGTCCTGTGGGGTTGTCAGGTTGGATTTTTTTTCCTTTTTCACCCCATTATGGTATTCCCTCACAGGGGTTTTGTGTTTCATCTGTAATTTTTCAGAAACCCGGGACTCAGAGCTGTTACTGTTCAACAAGACATCTGCCTCAGGAAAAGAATTGGCAGCTTTTATGCATCACAAAGGAATTTCAGAAAAATTATTTATTCCCAAATTAGATTTTGCCAGAGTACATAATTCCAAAACTTCTTTTCTCATGGGAAAGGCATAAAAGCCTAGGCTTAACTGTGGGGAAATAAGCTGGGTTTATTTGCGTTTAGAATGGATCAAAGCCTCTTCAAGACCTGTTCTGTGCACTGAGCACCTCATTACAGCCTCTCTCTTTTTCATATATTTATATCCTCAACACTGCTGAAGCTGTACTGTGCCTGATAATCCCTGATTTTTTCTAAGATAATGTAGGGGTCAGGAAAGATGCTCACACACATAGAGAGCATCCTTCCACTCCAGGAAATGCTTCTCCTGCTCTGTTATGTGGTCAGTATTATTTATGGAGTAGTTCTGTCAACTTCTTACACTGAAAATAATACCTGCACTTGCAAAATAACTTTGTAGGTGTTTAGAAAGCTGAGATGAGAGTGTTCAGGCTCAGACCTGAGGGGCAGAGTGAGGGAGTGGATCCTTTGTTGGAAAAGGTCATGTTCATGGAGCTGTCTGTGCCCAGACTGATGTGTGTTTGGTTTTTAGTTTTAATTTGGTTGTTCAGTAGGAAAGAGGAACCAGTCCCCAAAGACCTGCAGAAATTTAGTGTAGTTACCCAAGTAGTGATATGAACCTTAATAAAACCCAAAAATACAACATTTTGCAAAAAAGCCTATTCCAACACCATCAGGGAGAAGTGGCCACCAATGAGTGTTTTCAAACTTGGACTCCAGCAGAATTCACTGCTCTCAGAACTGCTGGGCAAGGGCTGCAAGCTCAGCCTTGCAGTCTCCAGTGACACCGCAGGGCACAATTTGGAGTCTTTTTATTTTGCTGCTGGTTGTGCAAAAATTCTAGATATGCAGGCTGAAATAGAGTTGAGCAAGGAGGTGCCCAGCTAACACGTTGTGCTGAGCTGTAGGCACCAGCTTGGGGCAGAGAGGAGGTGCTGGCTGGCTCTCAGACCTGCTCTGGTCCCCGTTTGTGCACCTGTTCAGGTGCTGGGAACTCAGAGCAGCGCTGTGCTTGGTTACTCTGTGCAGGTGTCACTCTGAATCACCTCGAATTCTTGTTGTTATGGCAACATTAAAATAACTTCCTTATCAAGAGTGAGGGAACCCATGCTGGTAAACACACTGAAGTGCGTCAGACAAAGGCCTTTCTCCTGCAGGCAGCTCAGGACATGACTCAGGGCACCAGGCTAAACAAACAAGGACAAATAAAATGAACAGAGTTTACTTGGACTAGAAAGCGCTGTTGTTGACGATGAATTGAATTTTTTTTTTCAACCAGTAGAATTTGTTTGTGCAAAATGTTAGCAACTTGTGTTGTAATGGAAAAGTAATGAAAGAAGGACATAGAAAAAGGAGTGGCTGAAGGAGGTACAGATGAACGCTCTGGAGAGCAGATGGAGAGATGGGCTTAGGAGTGCAGAGTATGTATAGGCAGTGCATGGTGAGGAGGTGAAAACCAGGGCAAATGTGTGGCCACAGGCTTGAGATCGGAAGTCAGATCAAGAAATGAAGGCTGGAAGATGGATCAGCAGCTTGGGAAGGATAGCAAGGGCAGTGGGCAGAAGCTGCAGAAGGGTGACACTGCATGAAAAGGGAAGAGGAGCCCATACAGCCATATGAAAAAATCCCAGTCAAGATAGGGCTGCTGTTGTAGGAGTGCAGAAATACCTTCCCACAGCTGCTTCTGGGAGCTACATCTGCTGTTTTATTACCAGCAGGTAGCAGTGTAAATATTTTAATCATAACAAACAGAATCCATGCCAGGCTATACAATCACTAATCACCATTCCACAATAAGATTTACAGAACACACAAAACTCCCCCAAAAAACCACAGACAGCTGAGAACTGACTAATTACAAAAGTCTGCTCAAACTGGAGCGGTTTTCCATGGAGAAATAAGTGGCATTAGTTGGAGAATGAGTCTTGTTTTGTAAGCGATCAGCATCCAGCAGCAGCCTAGTGAAAAACTGTGTCACTGTTATTGCACCAGTATCCATCAGCTCAAGCAATTGATGTAGATGTAATCACTGTCTCTAATAGAAATAAAGTCAGGGTAATGGAACATTGTCACAGGATCAATGTCTCCTGTTTTGAAAATAAACCCCCTCAGCTTTGCTTTTGCATTTATGTACCAGCAGGCGACCACATCATTCAATTCAATTGACACAGTCCCTTAGAGCCCTGAATGATCTATTGTGGGAACATCAGGGAGAACATATTGGAAAAAATTGAATGTTCCTGATCAGACTTACAGGCCACGTTATTTAGTGGGTTTTCTAGCAGTGAAAATGAGAATAAATCAAATGAGAGCAGAAACTTAGCATGGTATGGAGATTTTTAACCCTGTTTAACTGTTAATTTCCACAGATTCTTGATCAAAAATATTGAACCACAGGAGTTGTGTTTATTTTCAGTGGTGGTGTTCACAAATAGAAAAACATTTTTGGACCTTGTCCCTCCCCTCCTTAGTCTCAGCAGAAGCCCTTGATCGGGCTCATTTTGACTGGCTCAAGGGCTCTTCTCAACCTGTTATTTTCTCAGAATTTTTTACACAGTTTGATCCAAGCGAGGTTTAATGGGTGTGCTCCCACATTCATCCATAATTAATTTCTTGCAAAGGCTTTAATGCAGCACAGGAGATCAGCAGCCATATAGTTGCATACTTAAAACCAGGTGCATGCCAAAAAGGCATATAGAGGATTTTAAACAATGCTGCAGAAAAGGCTTTTCCAGTTTTCACCTGTCTTGGACTTGATTCCAGCAGCTGTTCTGTGTCTAGATCCAGGCAGCATTAGCAGGCAGCTATTTTAGCACTTAGTAAAGCCCTTGAACAATTTCACAAAGCCTTTTTGAGACTGAGTCTAAAAGTTTGATTGCAGAAGTCTGTCTTTATTGGAATTAGGGATTCCTGAAGGACTGTAACTCTCTCTAAAGGGACATCCTTCTAATGGCCTGAGAGTGGAAGCTGCAGAGCTTGTTTGATGTTACCACTGTTCCTGAGATGCCCCTCTAATAAGGTGATTTTCTGTTTTTGAGGGACAGATGGACAGATGTCTCTCCCTGGAGGAATGCCAAGCATTTGCCTGGTGCTTCCCTCTCCATTACAGAGATATATTTAGCACACAGAGCCTGGAATTTGGACATTGCAGGTCATCTTGAAGTAATCCATGCTGGCCAAACCTACACTAGTGCTCCCTCAGGTGATTCTGCTAATTCTGGTCATCAATCAGAACCAATCACTTTCTAATCAGTTTTACAGATGATACATTTCTGGTTTTGCTGCCATAATCATGTGTCCAGCTTAGGTATGGGTAGGACAGTCTAACCCTGAAGATCATCCCATCAAGCCACAGGTTCTTCCTTTCTAAAAATGCTTTTGTCTGGATTAGACAATTGATCAAGGAGCATTTAATAATGTTTAGCTATATTTCCTGGTGTTCTGATAATCATTTAAGTATTGAAAGAGAGTGGTTTAATCTTTGAACGACTATGTCTGGACAGTTTTCATTTAATCCCAGTTTGTCTCCATCAGGGAGCCTGAGCTCTGTGATTAAAAATCCTTTACTAAACAAGATGTTAGGGCTTGGGGTCTTGTGGGGAGTCAGGGAGGGATGGCTTTCATGAAGTAATCAAAAATGAGGCAGGACTTACTGCTGGCAGGACTTATTGCATGTTCTGAGCAGCTGAGTTTGGCTTTTAAGTTATAAAGGAACATATTTGCATCTGCAGAAGGATATATCAGGACTAGCTCCATATCAACAAGGTTGTAATTGTCATGCAGGAGAGTTGTGCCTTTAAAGAGATGTCACAGAATCACAGAATGATTGGCGTTGGAAGGGACCTCTGGACATCCTTTAGTCCATCTGTGTCTACTTTCATTGTTACCCAGAGAGTTGAAAAGTCTTTAAAATACTAATAAACAGTATGTCTTTACTATTCTGATACAGGAAATCAGGAGAAGAATCTTCCCCAAACATAATTTCTTTGGTGTTGCATTGTAATAATGAAAAGAAAAAAAGGCTTAAGAACCTTTAAAGTGTTGAATAAAGTGTCAACACCAGAAATATCCCTGTATCTTTGGTCAGCCTAGAGATTTACAAAACGTGGCTGCCAAGAATCAGTGCAAGATGCCCTATAGCTGTGCAGGAAGATGTGTTTTCAACTCTGGAAAGCACAGAAGTTTGCAGCTTTGTAGCCATGGCCGTGGAAATACAATACTGGCTGTGCTGTCTTGTGTCTGTGCTGTAACATCCGGAATTCCAGCCTCCTGGGTCACCCAGCATGTGACTGTGGGGAGGAGATTCCTAGCTCAGTAATTAAATACTGCTCTGCTCTAGGCAAAATCAACAAATGGGCTTCAATCTGCAGCAGGTTTTTAACTGTGCTCAGGACTGGGCTGCATTTTTTAGATAAGTAGGCAGTAACTTACTTTTAGCCAAGGTTCTGGGTGGTTTTGTGTTTTGTTGTGGGTTTTGTTTGGTTTTTATTTTTTTTCCTTCTCTTCCCTTTCAGGGTTGTAATGCTTTTTCTTCAGAAGATTTCAGACTGGCTTTCTCATCTTGTATTCTTCATACTCTCAAATTGGCATGGAAAGGCAGAGACTGTTGCCATAAATTAGGTCACTAAAGCTGAAGTACAGAATACAAATATTTATCGCCTGAGCTAAGGAAGGCGATTGAGATGAGGAAAGGAAAAGTTATTTTTTTAGCATTCAGAAATTAAGCTATATTCCTGAGGTTAAAAGCACAGCAATAGAGTTAAACAATGAACATGACAAGCATCTCTTGGTTTAAATTACTAGAAGGAAAACTAGCAAAGCCTGATGGTATGAGAAATCAGTAAGAAGGTTCATAAGATAGAATTACAGGTAATTTTTGTGCAAGTGCACATCTGACATACTATTAAATCTCAAACAAAAGGGCATTTAGCTAATAGCAGTTTAGAGGCACAGGTAAAAATGCAGAAAATGAGAACACTGTTTTGAGATATTACAGAAAACACCTGGGCATTTAACATGAAAAAATGTTTTTCTTTTCATTCAGAATGTTAGAATTCCTAACTGCAGATGATCAGATAGTAGGAAAACTTTAGTAAGGGTTCAGTTGTACTGTGCCCAATACAGTGTTGGCCCCCATTGCTGAAATGAAGATGTGAAAGAGCAAATAGGAGTGTTTAGAGCAAGTAGTTGGTACACTAGAAGAAAAGTCAACCTTTTTTTTCCTTTTACAGTGTGACAAAATGAACATTTTGATTGAAATTGGTATCTAATAAATCCTTACATGGAAGGATGTACAACATGAGTCGTAGACTGCATGTTTGATATAAAGGAGCCACTAATTAATGTTAAGAGTTTTCCTTTCTAAGGCATTTATAACGGGCTATGCACAACTCTTCTTTGGATGTAAACTTAGGAATTCCATCACCCACCATGTCTCAGGGAAGAGCATTTGGAGAAAGCTTTAGCAGAACAGCAGCCGCAAGGAACGGTGTCTTGTGGTTTAAATCTCCAGTTCTGTAACCTGTGGTGGCTTTGGTATCTGAATGAAGTCCTGCTGAAACCTCACGCATCCAGGAGTTTGCCAGGGCTGAGTGGCTGGATTGAAATAGCACCCTTTGCTCTTTTTATTTTAATCATCATGGCCATTAAAAATAAGAAATACTCTTAAGCAACAATTGATAAAATGTCTATATGTACATATGCTAGCAAAATACTTGTTTGGATTTCTTGCAAAAGAGGAAAAAAATAAAAGCTCTAATGGCAATATTTCTGTTGTAGGGGATTTATTGTTTCTGTAGCCAGACTTCTGTTTTCCATGGATAAATGTAGCAGTCTGTTTATGTCTGAACATTAAGCATTCTTCAGAGCTACCTGGAGCATTAGCTGCTCCCTTTAACGTATATTTGTTATCAAACTAATGATTGGTATGTTTTTGGGGAATTATTATTCACAGCAGCCTGTCAGGTTTTCCTGTTATCCTACCTATTGGGAATGTGTTGGAGCCCGCCCACAACTGCAGAACTATCACTTTCCTAGGCTGTTATTTGATGATCCTACACTACAACTCTAATTGTAGTGTAACTCCAGTATACATTATCAAATGGTGATTAAGAGATGCCCAGTAATAATCTGATATATAAACTTCCTCTGCCAGTTCAGATTTGTCTGAAAAAACCCCCTAAACAACCAAAAAACCTATTAGGCCAGGAGCCATGTCAGGTGGCATCTGTTCTCCAGCATTTGGCAGGAACCTGGACAAGGAGTACAAAGCTAGCACAAACATGTGGAGTGGAATAATGATTTGTCAGAAACACAACCAGCTTTGCACTCTTGGGCACTGATTAGACCTGGTGTTGCTGAGAGTGGAACATGATCTCCTTTTGAATGGATTTTAGTTGTAAGTTTTACCCCAGGTATGAAGCGTGTGGATGGTCCTCAAGGGACAGAGGTGCTGGGGTGAGACCTGCCCTGTCTGCCTTGGGGCAGGCACAGAAACACAGACACACTTCAGCTCTGGCTTTGCTCCCAGCCTGGCAGGTGTTGTCTCTGGGATAAGAAACCTCGTTTCCTTTGAAAAAAGTGGCTTCCAAATGAATTTTTGTGTGATTCCTGGCATGGAACGAGTGGGTCAGTTTGTCTAAAGCACAGGTGTGTGTCTTGTGTGCTCCTGACCTGAGTAAATCTCAAAGCCAGCATCTCTATAGACAGTTGACTTTTATGGCTGATGTGCGTTATGCCTGATAAATTTGGGGACTTCAGGGACTTTCTATAGCAGTCTCAAAAATTGCCTGGGATATCTGGATTCTAACTGAGCTGATTGTGCTGATTCTAACTGAGCAGTGGTGTTACAAACTACAGGCCCATCCTCTGGGAAGGGAAATAAAACCTGGGAAGAGGCCTGCTGAAATGGACTTTCTTTTGAGCAGGGAATATCGATCCTGGTGTGGTCCCACGAGCAATTTGAACATCGCTCATAAGCTCTCGTGCCCATCCTTTTTTTTTTACCTGTCATGGTGTATTTTATTTATTTATTTAATCCTGGTTTTACCAGAGAAGAATCCGCTTCACATGCGCTCTGCCTGCTCCAGGGTGCAAAACAAAAGTGGAGGCAAGTGGGAGAGATTTCCTTTAAAAGCATAATTGGATCTAAAACAGCCACGTGGGTATATCATACTTTGCCATGTAATTCCACAGAATGTTTTGAGGAAGACCTGGAATGTTTCTAAGGTCATGGAAAAAAGAGGCTTTATGGATCTCATCACATTTTTAGAAAGGGTTTGGGACATAAAACTGCAAATATTTTAAGATATTTTAATGCTCCCTATGCAAATTAGACTACAAATCTAAGACTGCTAGGAATTACACATTAACTTCCTACTTTTGTCTCATTTTTGTGTGTCTCTTCGGTGATTTAATTTCTGCATATAGAATTAAGAGCAGTATTAATATCTATTAAAGTATCCAAAATGAGTAGTTGATTGCTCGTGGAAATAGTGAATCTGGGGAGGAAGTAGCCAGCATTGATTAATTAATTTTTTTAGGCTGTGGGGTACATGTGTACATGCATGGGTCCATTGTCACAAACAATTTGAGGGCTGGCAGCATAAGCCTGGTGTTAATTTCAGAGTGTGTCAAAGGGAAATAATTATTGTATCCTCTTTTACTGTATTTTCTCCTTTACGTGACATTTTGCTTTGGGTTGGAAGGATTTGCTTTATCTTGTTCTCACATTTCTTGTGTCACTCGGCTGTGGGACGCTGTCCCCAGGCTCTGCCTGAGCCACAGGGCCTGGCATGGGGAAACACAGAGAAATCCTTCCAGAAGATGTAAATAAGCGCTGAAAACATGCACAATGCAGTATTTTGGTAGCACACCGGGCCCTTTTGCACCCTTCCCAGTTTCAAGGCCCTCATCAAGCCAGCCGCGTGTTTCTTGGAGCTGTCGCTGTGTTTCTGGTGGCCGGGGTGCCACAGCCGGTGCTGCAGTGCCACCTCCCGATGGCCAGGCGGGACCAAAGCCGCTTGTGCAAACACTCGGAACCAGCCTTGAAAACATGAGGCTCCTTTGATTCGGGGAGGGTGAAGAACACTTTCGACAGACAAGCAAAACGTTAGGGTTTTTTGGTTTTTTTTTTTTTTTTCTCCTTCAGCTACCGAGCTACAAAACAGGTGCATTGATGTGGCATCTCCACGGTGCTGCTTTGAGGGGGGAGCCCTCTTTATATATAAATAATTCAGGATCTCTCTGTGTGACAAATAGCACTTTCATCAGATTTCTGCAGTTTGATCTATCGTTTCTGGTGATGCAGCAAGATTTTGAAAACCGGTGACAGACCCATGAAATAAATACTGCATTTGTGTGTGTGCGTGTGTGTATGTAATGTAAAAAAACCTTCTTTATGAGTCTCTTTAAAGT
Source organism: Irena cyanogastra (assembly GCA_013397155.1). NCBI lineage: Eukaryota > Metazoa > Chordata > Aves > Passeriformes > Irenidae > Irena > Irena cyanogastra. The sequence continues at coordinate 60,018 of VWZV01001853.1, read as the reverse complement.
TAATTACCTTCTCCTCTGAAGGAGAATATTGTTCTTCTTCCTACAGCATTTCTCTCTGTAAAAAACAGTCTTAAAGATAATTTGCTCCATGTATAGCAACAAAACTTAGCTGAATAAAGTTAGTGTTTGGTTCTGCATGTGGTGGAATTGGTTGTTAATGCATGAAATGGCTAAAAATGCCATTCATTTTACATTTTGCTCAGTTAAGGAGTCCTGAAAGTATATATTGGAGTTTGGCAGGGATGGCTGTGGAGAGGTGGGGTAGGGTTGGTATCAATGTACCTTCCTGTACCAGTCGTGTTGTACTTACTAGAAGTCATTGTCTTGGGGCAGCTTTTTCCTTTAGAAATGAGAAAGATTTAAGTAGAACTGCATTTTTATTTTTTTTCTAAAGAAATTAAAAGCCATCTCCCCCACAGCATGGCTGTGAGCTGGGTGACCACATTCCTGGGGCAGGTTTGGGGATGTCTATGTGTGGTTTCAGGCAAATAAACTCCTTTTCATACCCAAGTTCATCCTTTTACCTCTACTCTTCTTGAGGGTTTTAATTGGGTCTTGTCTTTACAGCATGATGGGACTTAGGGGAAAGTCATCCTGGAGTGCTGTCCCCACTGTTTCATTTAGTTGCAGTTGACTGGTAAAACTCAAAGCAAAACAATGTGGTAATTTTCTCCTGTTACCTTGGGAGTTCTTGCTAGGAAGAGATGCCCAGGGAGAATACACACAGCAGCCTTATAATGGCAATCATAACCTTGTAGTTGTTACTTCCTATTGTATTCACCACTTCCCCTCTGCAGCAGCAGTGGCAAGTGGCCTGACCATGCAGTCATGTAGCAAAAACTTTTTATTTTGAGCCATGTAGGAAAACTCATTCTGTAGTACGTTTTTACATCAGATCCCAGGTAAAACTTTGTCAAATAACAGTAGGGAAGTCACTTGGCTTCTCAGACTCCAGTTCCATAGGAGAAACAATGGTGGTATCAGCTGGGTAAAAGCCTGGGAAGGTTTGCTCATGAAAAGTGCTGGGCAGATAATAGGAACAGGAGGTGGGCATATTTCATAACATGTTCTGAAAGCTGAAGTTTTCACTTGTTTACTTGGAAAGGTCAGAGTTTTCAAACATTCAGACATCATGAGAACATTCTCAAAAATGAGACAAAGTTAGAAAAAATACTGTACTCTGTCTCTTCATGTCTTAAAGACCGATGTTGCCTCATATTTTCCAAGTTTATAATCAAAAGTACATATAGTCTGATACATGATTTGCCTTGCTAAATATTTGCCTTTACTAAAATCCAGAAAAACTTGTGTAAATATATATAGCCCATCAATATTTTTGAAGCACTGATTGAAAGCCTAGGGAAGTGTTACTAAAAATGGAATGTTTAAAGTTTGTTTCTAATGTCAAGAATTCCTTTTGCAAAGCCAAAAGGTATGGCTGAGATGTTTTCTAATCTTTAGTGGGATTAGCTGGGCTTGTTTGAACAGACACCATGTTGTACCTCACACTGTTCTGTACCTTTTCACTAGAGTAGGAGTACCTGAATATTGGAATAGATAAGAATGTAAAAATAAGAACCTGCCTGGATGCCAATGTGAAACCAAATCCTTGGGCTTTGTTAACCAGGCTGAGAGAGACCCATGTTAGAAAAAATGTGTTCCATAGCAGTAATGTAGATTGGATGAAACTTACTTGGTTATTTTTTAAAACCTGTGATATGAGGCCTTTTTTAGTACTGGTATTAAACAGCAGAGTTCCCAGTTCATACCAACTTGCATTGTATGAGAATCCATTCCATTAATATTTAATTTACTGACCTTTATTTTGTGGTGAGACAAATGACTTTTTAATGACTCCAGTAGACTTATTTGCATTATAAAATAAAGCCATTGTCTATGCTGCCAGGGAGCTACTTACTTTATAAATATAGCATTTGTTGGGAAATACCTATTAGGTACTAAAAATATTTAATTGACCTACTTTTTTTTATTATTTGCAGGGTTGTGTCCTTTGTTGTGACCTCATGGTTTAACTGGGAATAAAGATGAGTATAAGCAGTGATGAGGTTAACTTCCTGGTATATAGATACTTGCAAGAGTCAGGTGAGTTTTTACAATTCTGGTTATTAAACAATGCATAATTTATTTGATCTTCATCTGCAACTGGCTTTAGCAAACACAGGCTCATTTAATTATTTTGCCAGTAGGCATGTGCTTCTGTCTGAACTGTTTCTTGGTGTTTCTTCTCAACAAGAGAACGAATTCCTGCCAAGTTGCCTTCTGTAACTTAATCAGATTTAGTCATTTGGAGGCTTCAGATGGCAGTCAAGCAGCCAAGGATACATTCGATTGCTAAAATGCATTTTCCTGGAGATCACTTCTCTGCAGGGTGATGATGGCACTTTGCACCATTTTCTTCAGGGCTACTTGAAGAAGAAAATAGAAAGATCAGCAAAATGCTGTCTTTTTCTTATTGTTTTGGAGTGGTGGTGCTCCTGCCAGCTGGTGTTGTGTAGCTGAATTCCTTGCCTGAATGTGACTGTGGGAGGGCAGGTGTGGCTGTGTTTCAAAGGAAGAAGTGACACCTGTGACTATGACTTGTATCACTTGACTCTAAACAGAGATGAAGATTTTTTTACAGGGATAACTCTTGGGGTTCCCAAAAGCCTCCATCCCTGCAGGACCTTTTTCTGGAGGATCTTGTCCTTCTGAGTAACCAGAATCTCCTGCTTCTTAAGAGAAAGAGCAAAAGACACTTGGATATTGTCAGACTTGAAAAGAAACCTTTTTTCCTGTCATATCCCTGCACACTAACTGTGTCTGCACAGCATGAGAATGCAGCAGTGCTCCCTTGTTTTCAAGGCTTCCCCAGCCCAGTCGGATCAGCAGTTTGAGTTTGTGTTGCATGTTTGGGTTTCTAGATGCAGCCATATGGCTTCAGGGAGTTTTGTGGCGGTGGTTATTCGTGAAGCTCTGTAAGAGACAACATCATCTTCTACTCACAACTGTGATATTGATTGCTTAACACAGCCTACATTTAGAATGGGAAGATTTGACTGGAAGTCAGGGCATGCCCCAGTAAATGAACAAGTGATGATTGTCAGCTGGCAGGAGGGAATAAGATCTCAGCAATACATAAAAGAAGTCTGTGTATTAAAGCAAAAATATGCTGTTATCTTAATAGTGGGGTTTAAGAGATCAGCTTTAATGTATATGCATATAGATATATAAGAAAATACGCACCTATATTTCATATTTTACCTTGCTGTTTCAATGTTTATTAATTTGTAGTTTTTGTTTAGTGATTGCTGAGGAGTGGCTTCATGCTCGTTGAAAATGCATTTGACTGATGCAACGTATGTCCACTGCTCATGGACTTCCCAAATTGAGGAGGGCAGCACCAGAAGCAATGGTGGATGCAGACTTTTACAGTTTCTGCTTGTCAAAAGAAAGCAAAACCTCATTTTTCCACATGAATTTACTAAAAATTACTACATGCTCTTATTTCAGTCGCAGATTACTTTTGTCATAGATGCCAAACTTACAAAATTGCTTCATCTTCATTTGAAAGTTTGCAGGCAGCTTCTTGCTTACCTGACAGGGGAAAAGGGGAAAAAAAAAAAGTGGTTTAAGAAAAAACACCATGACAATAGTTAATTTGCTGAAACAACTATTTTTCTCTAGGTTAAATTCACTTTTTCAGGATGATCAAATAAATAGCAAGCAGCTGCCATTGCTGCACCGTAATATGTTTGCTGCTTCTTAATCAGTGCACAGTGCTGATGTAGCTCTAAATGCCAGAGCATACACAATTATGGCAGCACTGTACCAGGAGCTGAGTTCTGTTCACATACAGATCCATTTCACTTTCATGGGTATCAAATCAGTGAGTGAAAATAGCAAGGGAGTCTTGTGTCTTGGATATATAATTTTTTTTATTAAGTACAACATATGATACAATACTTACATGTTTGTGAATATATAAACAGGTTTAAATGCTGTAGTGAATTATATTTTACATTGACTCGTGCACAACTGTTTTGCCATTGATACTGTAATTAATGTTTGTTGTGTTTACATATGAACTTTGCTTTTCTCTTTTTGTACACTTAAACTATGAGGGAATTGAGGTGTTTTGACAAGTTTTTGGAAGTTCAGAAGCATGCTGTAGCATTATACTTTGTATAATTTGCTCAGGTTTTAAACAGAAGGTCCTGCTGTGGTACAGCAAGTAGCATTGTCTTTCTGTAAATCAATTCTGATGTCTTTGCCTTGTCTTTAGGGTTTTCCCATTCAGCATTTACCTTTGGTATAGAGAGCCATATCAGCCAGTCTAATATAAATGGTGCTCTGGTGCCACCAGCTGCTTTGATTTCCATCATCCAGAAAGGTCTGCAGTATGTAGAGGCAGAAGTCAGTATTAATGAGGTAAGGAGGCTTTGCCTGCAGGAGCATTGTGTCCTTGCTTGCAGTAGGTTTGAATGTTAGTGTTTTTTCTTAACTTTCTTGTATCCTACTTACTTACTTTTACTTCAGATTCCTTACTGCTGGTGTTCACCACGACCCTAGTGGTGGAACCAGGGTGGAGTGACATAACTGGGTGGGGGTTCTGCCCAGTGCAGCCACACGAGACCAGGCATGGTGTTCTGGCTCACTGCTTGAAGACCTGCTGTCTGTAGAGTTTTTACCCTACTCAAATGTTGTGGTGCATCCAGACAAGTGCAACAGGATAATAACTGAGACCAGTAATCTCTTCATTTCTTGGTTTCCTAGACTGGCACTAGGGAGGTGGGAGAGCACTGTGCAGCTCTTGTTTGGGCTCTTGTGTCATCACAGTGAAGTAATGTGGGCCCAAAGGCAAGATTTCCAAGGAGAGAGAGGGTTTGAATTTGTGGCAGGAGGGCTGAAGGTGTATGCCAGTTTGCCTTTTGCCTCTGCTGGCTAATTCATCTTGAGCAGGATCTGTTAAATTTGATGTTTAAATGGTTATTCCAGCAGTACAGAAAGCTATGTATCTTCCTGCCTGATGCTGCAGACACTCTCCCTCAATTTCCACTCTCATTTGTGCCTGGAAGGTGAGAAGCCTTTCTGTGTGTCAGTCGGATTACAGAAGGAAACTTTTTTTTTCCCTATTAATTCTGCTCACTTTCCAGTCTCCCTTCTGTCTGCTGTTTGTGTGGTTTTCACAGTCCTAGTGAAGCAAATCCTTCCCCTTAGGAAGCCTCAGAAAAATAAAGCAAGTGATAGGAATAGAAGAAGATGACCCTATATTTATTGCAAGGAATCCTTCTAGTCCCTAAAAATAGGTCCTTACAAAACCCTAGCATATGTATAAGGGTATTTTTAACTGGGTCTTGTCCATTTCAGGATAAAATTCTTCCTTGTTGTTTGAAAGCATGCCAACACAGTTTAAAAAAAGGAAGAAAACTAGTCAACTCCCCAGATAATATGTTTATGGAAAGTATTAGTCTAATAAGACTATAACTTCACAAGTCAGTGACCCCAGTTGCAATGTTTGCAGCTCTCTCTTCAAACAAACCATTAGATTTTGCTGCAGCCACTCATGTTTGAAATCATATTCATAGATAGCTTACAGAATTTTTTGCTTTAGCAGACAATTCAGCAAACTCAAAACAAGTAACTTTTGATTCCACAGGCTTTCCCAGAGGCCTGCAGTGGCTTTTTTTTGCATATTTATGGTGGCCACTTAACTTTAGACTAAAATTCCAGTCCTGACCACAACAATGATCACTTCCAGCACCATGTGTAAACCACTTTATTATATTATATCAGAACGTTTTCTTTAGTTTTGCTTGGAATCTTTGCCCGTAATGTTAATTTGTACTTGGTGTTATCTTTTTTTTTTCCCCTTTTCTCCCTGTGCTGTAATTTAGGATGGTACCTTGTTTGATGGTAGGCCGATAGAGTCTCTCTCACTGATAGATGCAGTGATGCCTGATGTGGTACAGACAAGACAACAGGCCTACAGAGACAAACTTGCACAACAGCAGGCAGCAGCTGCTGCAGCTGCAGCCGCCACCAACCAACAGGGCTCGGCGAAAAATGGAGAGAATACTGCAAATGGAGAGGAGAATGGAGCTCACACTATAGCAAGTAAGTTGAGATAGAAATTGCTTTAAGCTGGGTTAGCATTTCCTAGTTGTTTATCAGAGTATGAGCTTGCAGACAGCGAGGTAAAAATGTAGAGTTTAGAGAAACCCTTCAGCTTGCAGAGAATTCCTTGGTCATGGGTGATACTTGGACAGATCATGTCTCACCTTTGCCTGTCCCCAGTTTTGGTATCTGGGGTTGCAGGAGTCAAAGTTCTGAATTCATTCATTCATTCACAATATTCCCTTGACCAGTGTCACTTCCAGTATTGCTTCTTTTCCGTCACCTGAAGGTTTTTCACAGGGCCCTTGCATAAAAAGGGGAAAAAATAAAACTGAGTCATTGCTGTACAAGGAATGAGGAGAGGAGTCTGCCAGTCCATGGCTGGTTAAAACTGAGTATTGCTTGTGAAGCTCTGCAAACTCCTTCCAACAAGTTCTGTAAATCCCATGGATCCAAGAGCTATACCTGGCTCTTCTAGTGATATTTAGGTCAGGGTTGCTGAGACAAACCCTGTGTCCCTTGTCTCTTTTATCAATGTCAATTTTCACTATTTGCTATTCAAAATTGCTTGATGCAACTGCTCTCAGGTTTGCTTTATTCATGAATTCCATTTTAGCTGTGATTGGTGAAATAAATGCGTTCTGTTTGTCATCACTGGTCAAAGGAACATACCTTACAATGAGGCTTAGTATGGAAAAGTTTGGGTCTGGCTTTAAACTGTGATTTTGAAAATACTCTTCTGGAAGTCTGAATTGCATGTTTAAGTGTGGGAGTTACAGTTATTTCTGTAAAAACACCTGAAGAAATGACATTTTTGAGAGAATATTAAGCCATGTGCAAGTTTTACAGCTTGATTTTACTAGATTTTTTTATTAGTATATATGATTAAAAACTAGAAATATATTAATTGGCAGAAACAAATGAGGTCTCTACTTTGATGCTTTCATTTAAAAATCTCAAAGGAGTATTTACTTGATAACTGTGAACTGGCTAGAGGAAGGGTAGACCTCGGAGCTCAGCCCTGTTAAATGTGATCAACCAGCAACCCCTGCTGGCTGTACAGCACTTCAGACTGGCATCGATCCTCTGACTGAAGCAATGCTTTATATGGTGCAAAAATACTCATGTTTTAATAGCCTTTTCTATTTTCTCACATGCACAAACAGTGACAGAAACCCTTAAGGCTAAATTAAGCAATAGCTGTGAAATTATTTCTTTAACTGCAGTGAATAAATATGGAACAGGTGAACTGTGCAGCATTTCTTACATTCTGCATTTGCAAACATTGTGTATTTATTTTTAATAAAAGAAAATGATTGATGGTAAATGCCAAGAAAACCATTTTGTTAGTTGAATTACCCCCAATATATTCTACAGAACAATATGGTTTCAGTCTCACTTCCATACAGAAAGTTACACTGCCATAATTCCACGGTAATTGCTGATGAAGTTTGAGAAGCTTGGTTATGTTAACTCTATCACCAAATGTGATTATATTCATTAAAGTCATTTTGTAAATGGAGTGTCAGAGACGTAGATTTAAAACCTGTTTGACTGCAATTGCTGAAAAGAGAGATTTTTGAAAATGAATGTGTTATAAATTTATTTCTACAGCACAGGCTAGACTAGTAACATATTGTACTATACAGTACTGGGCCTGAAAAACAGAGTACTTGTAACAGCATTTATTTTTTAGCATAGCAAAAAATTAACTTTTGGTCCTAATTCTGAAGCTCCAAAATTAAATCTGTTTGGATGTGAAGGTTTACAGGGGCGAAGAGCTTTCTCACATTTTCGAAACTCCCCATCTGTTTATAGTGGTTCATTAATTGGAGCTGAAAAAATAAAAGAGCGTTACAGCTCTGTCAAATTTTTGAATCACATAAATTGTGAATTCTTACACTCATGGCAGAAAAATCTGAACCGTACACGAGTCACAATGTCCCAAAATACTAAAATCCACCTCTCTGTACTGTTTCCCATAATGCAGATAATCACACAGATATGATGGAAGTAGATGGAGATGTGGAGATCCCTCCCAACAAGGCAGTGGTGCTGCGTGGCCACGAATCCGAAGTGTTCATCTGTGCCTGGAATCCCGTTAGTGACCTTTTGGCCTCAGGGTATGTGCACTGCCCACGTGTGAGTGGAGTGTCTGCTGCATGGGCAGGGCAGCAGGCTCAGGGAACGCCTGCCACAAACACCAAGTGCCACAGTGCTGTGTAGAAAACAGTGCTTTTAAATGGAGAATAATAATAATTAATAATTAATAATAATAATGCTGCTGCACGCGAAGGGCAGAGGGCTCAGAGAACACCTACTCCAAATGCCACAGTGTTTGTTTTTTAGAGAATAGCGTTTTAAAATTGAATTTATTAATATTATTTATTAATTAATATATAACTAATACATGCTTAATATAATATTACAT
>VWZV01001853.1:0-51443 GCA_013397155.1 Irena cyanogastra | reverse complement strand
TATCGTATATGATCAATACATAATATACATCACATAGTGTCTATATAGTGTAGCATGTGTTATATGTTGTTGAATTATATATTACATACTATGTATGTGTATATATATGTATATGTAACATATATAAAATGTATATGTAATATATATAAAATGTAAATATATATAAATATTTAATATACATGAAAACTATAGTGTTTTATATAACTATATATAAATCTATTATTTTACATACTATATATTATAATGTGGCATATTATTATCATATTATCTATTGTTAGTATATGGTATATTGCACATTACATAACATTACAGGCTGTCATTATAACGATACCTGCTAACCTATACCTGAAATGAACGGGGTTGCCCAGGTGAGAACAGCAGGATCTCTGTCCCCACGGGTGTTTGCAGGTCGGGCGATTCGACGGCGCGGATCTGGAACCTGAGCGAGAACAGCACGAGCGGCTCCACGCAGCTGGTGCTGCGGCACTGCATCCGCGAGGGCGGGCAGGACGTGCCCAGCAACAAGGACGTCACCTCGCTGGACTGGAACGTAAGTGCGAGTGGCAGCGCCCAGGTGCTCCCAGGAGAACCCTGCTTGCAGCACCTCGTGGTCAATTTTAGGTGACAGCAGCGGTGGCCTCTGTGGCAGCACCTGAAATAGTTCNTCCACCTCTCTGTACTGTTTCCCATAATGCAGATAATCACACAGATATGATGGAAGTAGATGGAGATGTGGAGATCCCTCCCAACAAGGCAGTGGTGCTGCGTGGCCACGAATCCGAAGTGTTCATCTGTGCCTGGAATCCCGTTAGTGACCTTTTGGCCTCAGGGTATGTGCACTGCCCACGTGTGAGTGGAGTGTCTGCTGCATGGGCAGGGCAGCAGGCTCAGGGAACGCCTGCCACAAACACCAAGTGCCACAGTGCTGTGTAGAAAACAGTGCTTTTAAATGGAGAATAATAATAATTAATAATTAATAATAATAATGCTGCTGCACGCGAAGGGCAGAGGGCTCAGAGAACACCTACTCCAAATGCCACAGTGTTTGTTTTTTAGAGAATAGCGTTTTAAAATTGAATNAGGGCGGGCAGGACGTGCCCAGCAACAAGGACGTCACCTCGCTGGACTGGAACGTAAGTGCGAGTGGCAGCGCCCAGGTGCTCCCAGGAGAACCCTGCTTGCAGCACCTCGTGGTCAATTTTAGGTGACAGCAGCGGTGGCCTCTGTGGCAGCACCTGAAATAGTTCTGTTTTGATGAGCGTTGTAACTTCTATTATGCTTCAGGAGCTTCTTTCTAATAAGTCGCAATCAATAAAATAAATATCGTAAATCCCACGCAGATGCAGTCTACCTCAAATTTGCTTTGTGCTCTTTAGCTTTGAGTTAAGCAGTAAAAATAAATAAATAAATAACCTTTTTGCTGGCAGAGTGAAGGTACACTTCTAGCAACTGGGTCTTACGATGGCTTTGCAAGGATATGGACTAAAGATGGTAAGCAAAATCCTTTTTAATTTACGATATATTTTCCTATATTGTGGCTCACGGCATAGTTTTTTATTTTTTAATGTATTCATATCAATATAAATTTTCAGGTAATCTTGCCAGCACCTTAGGGCAACATAAAGGTCCTATATTTGCGTTAAAATGGAACAAGAAAGGAAACTTCATTTTAAGTGCAGGAGTGGACAAGGTGAGATAATCTTTGGTAAAATTAAAATTCTTTCCTTCACCGTTATAATCTAACTGTAAGCAAAATAGCAAAACTGTGCAAAGTAAGTAAATGAAACTAAAGGCATGGGATGTAAATATGTGCTTACAAAGATCTTGTTATGCTTGGCTATGTTTCCTTGGGTTTTATAGTAGTTTATTGAGATACTTTAATTTCCTAGATTTCAGTGTCTGTGGATCTCTTCCCATTTAGGTTAGTTTGAGTTGGAAAGTAAGTGTATTGAAACCAGAAACATTAAACCTTTGTAAAACTAAACCATCTAAATTCAGTGAAACACTTCATGCAAAGCCTTAGGAAAAAAAATTGTCCTAGAGGCTGAGGTTGAGGCTGAGTTGGATGAGAGTCAAACCTGAGAATGATTATAAAGATTAGAGCTGGAACATAAGGAAAATTGATATATGTGACTGGGGAGGTGCCAGTTGTGTAATGCCACAGAGCTCATTGTTTGACTGTGTTTTATTTCACATCTCTAAACAAATTCAGGTTTACAAGGTCTTTCAGTTCAGAGCTGCTGTTAGTGCAAGAGGTTTTATGTGTGAATGGTAGGAAGGGCACAGAGTGATGGGAAATGTACTTAAAGTGAATTCAGAGAATCAAATAGACTATAGCAAGGGTAAGGAGAGTTGATTTTTTTCCTCTGTAACTGACTCAAGGTGCAGAAGTCAGCACAGGTTCTCTCTTAGAGTGCCAAACTGCAACCTCAGTACAACCATTGAAATCTGGCAGTGTCACTGTAAAGTAGTACATTTTCCCCTTTATTTGTTTGATTTTTTTTTTCCCCGCATGCATTTACTTGGATTGCTTTATTAGCCAGCTTTATAAATGCTTGTGCTGGCACAAAGGAAGGAAAATTTAATGTCTCAAAGCATAGAAAGGATCTGTTTACTCTTTTGGCATCTCTGATGTTTATGCCAGTTTTTAAACATTTGTGGAGGTACAGCTTTCATTTGCAGGAAAATAATTAAAGAAGAAATAGAAACCTCATTTCAGTCAATAAAACTTCTTAGACAAACTGAGATTATGCTTTGAAAAATATTCAGCTTTAGCAGAGAGAATGACACAACCTTAGGCTCCTTTTCCATAATTATTTTGTGTGTTCAGTTCATGATTCTGTTGAATTTAGTGTCAAAATTTTAATTGATCATTGAGGTAGGGCAGGGATATTGACATATAATATACTGATGATAAGATACTGATTTTGTCACCTAAGATTTCTTTAACCAGAAGGTTATGAAAGTATTGGCAGAGAACAACATAGAACAAAATTACACCCTTAAATTTTTCAGTATGTGACTAATTGTTAATAACATCTCCTTAGGAACAAGTGAGTAGCTGATACTACAATTTGAATATGCAAGTATTTGAAATTAAAATAGGTATGTGGAATGGATTACAAGAATATAAATAGGACTAAGGGGATAAAACTGTTTAAAAGCCCACATAATTTCTTCTTCCCTCTAGACCCCAAAATGTTGTGGCTAAACACCTTTCTAATGCAATCTTAAATTTTCTACTGTTTTCTGTACATCTGCTACTATTTCTTTTAGTACTGGAACAAACTCTAGAAATGTATAATCAAGAGCAGGTTTGGGTGATGGTGAGCAGGGTAGGTATTCTTGTACTTGTGAGTGGTGATAGTTGTGGGGAAATCAGCAATTTGTACAAGTTTGTTTATTGTTTATTTATCTGTTTAACACAGACCACAATTATTTGGGATGCCCACACTGGTGAAGCCAAGCAGCAGTTTCCTTTTCATTCTGGTAAGTCTTGCTTTCATCATTCAGATTTATCATGTGAAAACACAAAAAGGTATTATTTTTTAAAGAAATCTGATGTTCGTGGTGCTTATTTGCAACATTTTAAAATCTTGCAGATAGTATTTGGTTACTGAGTCCCATATTGGAATGTTGAGAATGTAAACATAGATTTGTTCTGATTTTATAACTCACAGTTTTATTGCAGTTCCAACAAAGTCATAAGAGATAAATAATCCAAGTATTCCTGATTTTCTGTAGTATGGTGGCAGACAGATCATGCAGGCGGGCCACAAGGGATTAGTGTTTGTCACCTAAGGAATGCATTTGTCATCCTCCTGCTGCAGAGATCCCACCCCATGTCCTGCTGTCCCCACATTGCCTGGTCACAAACCAGCTGAAAGCTGTTCACTGGCCAGCTGGGCTGGGAGTGCAGGAGGTCAGACAAATTGCTTTGTGGGCTACATGCTGAGCAAGCCTGCCAGAATCATCTGGAACACAGAATGGAGAGGATGACAGACATGTCATTGAAGGGCCCTTAAGGAAGGACTCTCGTTCCCACTCCTCATTCCGCTCACACTGCATTTCCAGTGGCATGGCAGCAGTCAGGAACATCAACCCAGCATTTACTCCCAGCAGTTCTCTCTGTGCTATCTGCCAGAAATAGCTAGCTTGATTGAATGGAACATGTTGCCCATGATTAAGCTTCAAGTTACCACACCTTACAAAGCTGGAATTAAGAAAGGAAATAAATCCTTACCTTTCCCTGGCTGCCATCCCTGAGCAGGAGCAGGAGCTGCTGGTGGAGATGAGCTCATGCATGATGATGTGTGAAGTTGTGGGAACCTGTTCCTTGTGCTGACTCCTGAGACTGACTTAACTATAGCTTGATGTCCTACTGCACTCTCTTCTGTATAACTTTGATTTCAAATATGTTCCATATTATGATGTCTTAGATTAAATTTGTTCCATTTTGTGTAAGACTTGTTTTAGCTCCATTTCTTACTGTTCATAGTGTTTATCCTCAGAACTGCTGTAAAATTAATGATTGCTTCCTGTTGGCTTTTGTTCCAAGGTGGTGCATGCTAAATTTGCACATCAAATTCCTGCAGTGTGCACTACAGATTTAAATATATTTCTTTTTCTTTTAGCACCAGCATTAGATGTTGATTGGCAGAGTAACAACACGTTTGCCTCTTGCAGTACAGACATGTGTATTCACGTTTGTAAACTAGGACAAGATAGGCCCATCAAAACCTTCCAGGGTCACACAGTAAGTACTGCAAAAAGGGGCTTGCTCTGTGATATTTTTATTAGTGAGAGATTGGGGGCTCAGTAAACTTAGCAGTACCCAGCACTTGTGTAATGGTTGGTCACTGGCTACAGACAGTAGATGCACACATAGGTCCTTGTAGTTAAGGTCTTATGGTAATCACAATCTCTGTGGTTATCAGAACAATTCCCACTGCCATGTGCAGCTTGTTTTACCAGTGCCAGGGTGCAAGAGTGAGCTTTAGGAGAAGAAGCATGGTAACTTCAAGACTTTACCAGGTAGTGTACAGGAATGCATGGGAAATGTGATAAATGGATAGCAAAAAGCTGTTAGTTGTTATTGAAGGCAAAGCTATGAATAAAAATTAAGTGTTAAAATCCTGATAATTATGTAAATGCTCCTGACTGCTGTCCAGCTTTATCTTTTGTAAGCTGTCATTTTGTAATGAAAGGCAAGACTCCAACTTACTCTCATTGTTCACTTTTAGAACGAAGTAAATGCAATCAAATGGGATCCAACTGGTAATCTGCTGGCATCCTGCTCTGATGACATGACTCTAAAGGTAATGGGAGTTCTGGGGCTGGCCCTTGTCTTTATAGGACTCTGGAATGCGCTCCATTAGTCTGGGCATTCTGGCAGTATCACTGCCCTTGCTGTGTTGTCCAGTATTTGTTCTTTTTTAATATAACAAGGTTAGGCAATCCTAGAAATCCTTGTTAATCAGGGCCAAGCTTTGGTCCAGAGAACTTGTTACAGGCTGCCGGCCTGAGACTTGGAGCGTGATTTATTAGGTGCTTTTAGCTGTTCACAGAATCAGGTCATTAATCATTAAGCTGTCACGCTTGATGGTTGCTTTTGGTTAAAAGAAAAAAGTTGGAATGCATGCCAGGTAGCACATACAAGAATGGCTTGCTCCTTTCCTGGTTTTCGTCTGCTTTCTCCTTCTTTCTAGTTAAAATCTTTGGCGTGTTGTTTCTTCAGAGGCCACGTGCACTCCTGGATTTTTCCAGTTCATCAGGAGTCATTCTGCAGTCTTCAGTCACACCTACACTTGTCCTCCAAGTGGTTCACAGCCACATGCTTTCCTGTAGAACAGGGGCAAACTCGTGAGTGCAGAGGACACTGCAGCTTACACATGTGACTTCAGGGCACTCTAGAGATCCTTACAAACCTGCCACCAGCAGAAATGAGGTTGTTCATGCCTGACAGGCCTGTGCTGCTTCCATGGTATAGATGCTTTACATTCACTGGGACCTGTAGTGCTGTGCTTAGTAGAGTTTCAGGATACATTTTTTACATTGACAGCACTGTCCTGCTAGTAGCCCTTGGGACAGTTAATTCCATCCAGCTCACTGTTATTTAATCAGGGAATGGCTGAATGAGTTGCCACATATCTCTCCTGCTGACACATGGTCAGGCTCTGGCAAGGGAAATCACCTTATCTAAATACAAGCATGTAAGCATTAAACCTCCAGTCTAAAGCTGCATGTCTGGACATCTCCAGTCAGCACTGTCTGGCACTGCTGAAGACCAAGTTATCCTTTCCTAAGTGTCTTAAGTGAAGTGTGATGAGGAAACCCCTGAGAGCATCAGTTGTTCTCCGTTGGCAGTGGATGGAGTCAAAATAGCCAGTTTAAGCCAGGTATTTAACACTTAAACAGCTGAAACTCCAGGGTATGAATTCCAGTCTGGAGCTTGAGCTGCTGTTGCTGCTGCCTCTCTGTGAGTAGAGGTGACAACTGGGAATGTGTCAGCATTTGTGGGCTTCAGGCAATTAACTTCTTGGCAGCTGTTTTGAATGGGGCCGGGCTGGAAAGAATGTTATTGTTTTGTTCAGGATTAGCTCACACACCAAGTGCTGGAGAATAAGTCCACACATCACTAATCACTTGTAGATCACTTACTTTTCAATGGTAGAAGGAATAAATACCAGGTTTGGAAGCACTTGGAAGGTGATTTATTTACTTGGTCAGTTTCTATCTACAAGGGAATGTTCTCTAGGGCAGCTGATACAGACTCTTTCATCTATGCTACTTTTGGGAAGAGAAGCTAGATTTTGATCCCATCAATTAAACTGGAAATACAATTTCAATTCTGTCTGCACATTGAAAATCAATTTCCTCTTCAGCAAAGCAGCAGTTTTGAAAAGCACCATTTATTTACACATGCACCTCAATTGCATCTTAAATACAGTTGGGCTTAAAAATGCTCCTGGTAGCTTTTCCTAACAAAAAATGAACTAAAGCATTACTCAGACATATTATTAAAAATAGTGTTCAGGTGGTTATCTGCCATATTAAATTTCATATGGAGGAAAAGGTATAAAAGTCTTCCCAAATCCCTTCTGTAGAAGCAAAGAAAACTCTTAATAGAATAAAGTTATTTTGTTTGTTGAGCGTGATCATACAGGAGTTAGAGTCCTCTAATGACCTCTGTGAAGTACTGAACACTGAAATCTGGCAATGCAAACACTAATACGTCAGGAAAATACCATAGTGGTATTTGTGTCTCTGGATTTGTGTGAAAACAGAAAATTTCTCTACTATCCCTTTATTTCACTCAGTCTGTGTAGCGAGAAGTTCATTTAAAAATAGGACCGTGATATTTTATCAACTCAGACATGAACATTTGCATATTGCTCTTCTCATTTTGGCATCTGCTCTCATCCCTGCACTTTTCAAGGGGTTTGCAGTTCACTCAGGCAGTTTGGTTTCTACAGGCAGCACCTTTATTATTCATTAATCTCACTGGAGACTTAGAACACAGAGAATGAAAGGTCCTGGAATAAAACTTGGCATAATTACTCTAGAAACCTAGCAATCATAGCAAATGTTTTGAGTGGCCTAAAAGATCACAGTCAGCCTGCAAATGATACAGAAGAAACATATAAAATGTATTTTAGTACAATATTGTGCTAAATTATTTGTGTTTTCCTCCCTTTTTATCATAGATCTGGAGTATGAAACAAGACAGTTGTGTCCATGATTTACAAGCACACAACAAAGAAATTTATACTATCAAATGGAGTCCTACAGGACCAGGAACAAATAATCCAAATGCCAATCTCATGTTAGCAAGGTAGTATTTAATCCTGGTTTTAAATGCTTGTTAAACATTATTTTTACCTCACTTTCTATAAATGTAAGTTCACTGAATGTTTGAAGCACATAAGATACTTTATCATATTCTCTTGGTATTAGCAACAAAAATACGTTGAAGTGAAATATAATTCATCTGTTTTTTTCCTTGACAGTGCATCCTTCGATTCTACTGTTAGGTTATGGGATGTAGACAGAGGAATTTGTATTCATACTCTGACAAAACATCAAGAACCTGTGTACAGTGTAGCTTTCAGTCCTGATGGCAGGTACCTGGCCAGTGGCTCCTTTGATAAATGTGTACACATCTGGAATACACAGGTATTGCTCTTGTCTATGTTGAGAAGTTTGTGTTTTGGTCTTTTCCCTCCTTCCAACCTTTGTTTATCCATCATACTTCAGCCACAAAAAGCTTTGCCATTCCTAACACGCTGGTTTTCTTTTTGTTCTGAGATTATTTCTTTTAATGGTTGTACATTTAATTTTTCACTTTGAATGCTTGCCTATGGTGAAGTAATACTTGTCTTTTCAGTGTCTTAGCAAAAAAAAAAAAAAAAACAAAAAGACAAAAAAACTAACCAAAAAGACCCAAGCAAAAACTCACTGACAAAACCCCACATTAAACAAAGTTTCTCCAAGAACATATTTCATCCAAAAATAGTCTTTGTGAACTCTGAACTTTAAATTCCTGATAAAAAAGGGGCTTTGTGAAAAATGACAACTGGGTGTAGACATACTAATCTGATTGGCTGTTTCATTGAATTTCACTGCCAAACAAGAGAATGCAAAGTGAGGGAAGATAATGATGACAAAGTATTTCTATGAAACTTTCTCAAAAAGGACACTATTAGTTATTTTGTATTTCTGGCAGGAAAAAAAAGGGCTTGTAATGTTTGGAAGTCTAAAGACCTTGTTGTCAGGCATGGTGCAATCTCTGGCTACTGAGCACTGGGTATTAATTTCTGAAAGGCTCATTTTAGTAATTGGAGGTAGTGGTGACCATCCCCAGTTTTGCCCATCAAACACAGGAGCTCAAGATGCAAGGTTGTGCCACATTCTTTAACAAGGTGCTGAGGCTGTCCACAAATCTCTTCTGGACCACTTTCCTCTGAGAATTTTAGCTTTCAAGAGCAGTGGGGAAGTTTTACATGTACAAATTGTGCTTGTTCACTTTGATTTTATTGTATTAATTACTTGCCTTGTCCCTTTTTTAGACAGGTGCCCTAGTTCACAGTTATCGGGGAACAGGCGGGATTTTTGAGGTTTGCTGGAATGCAGCAGGAGACAAAGTTGGAGCAAGTGCTTCAGATGGTTCAGTAAGTGTTGCTTGACTTGGCTGGTGTTCTAATAACAAACATCTTCTGGAAATCTTTTAACCAACAGTGGAGACAAAATTTCCTTCTCTAGCTGAAGCTTGAATACAGCCAGTTCACCTGTAGGTTTTCAACTGTAATTGTGCTGTGGTATTTTAAGGAGAATATCTTTATTCCATTCCAAAAACCTCAGAAGATGGAGATAACTCCAATTTATATTTTCTATTCCTTCTGGGGCCTACTGTGTCAGTGTGTTCAGTATGGCTGGTTTGGAAACAAATTTATTTTTCTTTCTCTGCCCTTTTCAAGTGAAAATGCTCAGTGTAGATGATATTATTATAATGCATGACAGGAATGAAATACCTTCTGCATTGCATTCAACAGCAAAACAAAGTGCAGATTTCTAAATGCTTGTAATTAAAAAGTTCCTAAAAATGTCAGCAGCTATATATAAATATCAGTCTGCTTACTTTGCTTAGGAAAAGCAGGGAATAAAATCATGTTTAACTAATCATGAATGCTCCCACTGTCATTTCACTGCAGGGTGTTGGAGCATCACCTCCTGGCTGCTCTGGCACTGCCCTGCAGGGAGCTGCAATGGGATGGGAATGTGCAGGGTCTCCATAAGGAGCACAGTCCTGGGGCTTTTGCTTGCCTCTGTCTCACCATGGTTTGCAAAGAAAGAAGAGGAGAGCATAAGGAAAAGCAAAATTAAAGTAAAATAAGGCTGATAAGGGAATTATATTTTGAAGTGCTGTAACTTCCTCTAACAAAGGTCAGCAAAAAGCAATCCTGGCAGCTTAGTAGTGCAGACTCTCAGGTGGCATCTTAACACAGGTGCCAAAGCATTTCCTTCCTGAATGCTCCTTGCTGGTAAGTAAGGTTGTTTTGTTAGAGTTCAAATCACAAAATAGGAAGTTCACGATTTTAAGAAGCCTAAATTCTAGAGAAATAATTTTGATTGGTCTTTATATCATCTTAGTAAGTATAGGCAATATTATAAAAGGACAAAAGCTCAAGGTATATCCTGAGTAGAAATTGATTATCACTCCCCCCAGATGATCCTTTTTTATACATGATGTGTAACCTTTCCAATCCTCCAATTAATTTGGCCCAAGAAGCTGATTGTACTTGGAATAGATTTGTTTTCATTTAGTTCCTGGTATTTTGAAAAATGCTGGGCTAAATTTGTTCTTTATTGTTTGCTAGCAAAAGCCTTTCTCCTCCGCTTTGTTTTAAATGTGCTTGCAGCTGGTGTTGTCTTGTGTGTGGTTATAGAAATCTATTAGTAAAATATATCTGACAGACCCAGAAGCACTACTTAGTGGAGATTTTGGGAAGGCTAAAACTGGAATTTGTTCACCATTAACTGTTTTCCTGATCTATTTTAGTACTTGTCTGTGTACTTTAATTTTGTTTTATATTTTCACAAACTAGATTTGAGTCAGTTCTCAGCCTCACAGTACTAAATGACAGGCAAACAGCTTACATAAGATGTTGTTGCTGCTCTGATAATAACTCTGGAGGCAGCAGTGCCCTTAGCACTGGGGCTGGCTGGGGGCTTCATAAAGGACTCACCTGGTTACTTTGATATCATTTAATCATTGTTAATAGATATAAGTTAAGCTTGCACAATCCATGTGGCAGGTTTTGCTGTGCTGCTTCACCAGAGCTGCAGAGCCACGTGGTGCTGTGCAGCTGCTGCATGTGTGTGTGTGTCTCTCTCTTTGCAGGTTTGTGTACTAGACCTCCGGAAATAGCGCTCTTAGTTGGAAGCCATGGACCGACTATGAATGTGTACATAGCCAAAATGACTGTCCCTGACCCATGTACTGCTATAGTCCCAATCGAACCATGGCCAGTCCACTACAGCCAAATGTAAAAGAAATATATACATATACTGTATATACAAAAAAAAAAAAAAAAAAAAAAAAAGGAGGAAAAAAAAAAAGAGGAGAAAGAAAAAAAAAAAATTTACACCCTGAAGAGGATGACAGAGTTTTGTCACAGCTTGTGAATCCTGTTCACCAAGTGCTGGAATCTGCTGTGCCCCAAAATAACATTTAAAGGTTTTGGATATGAAAAACAGAAGAGAGCGAGAGAGAGAGAGAAATATACCATATACAAGAGCAGACCCATATACATACCAAAATCAGAAGATACTAATGGCAGCCTTCATTACCCCTTCTCCCATGAAATCCATTCTCACGTGGATTATGGGGTATTTTTGTTTTCCTTCTCAGTAGTTGAGCAGTTTGTGTGTACAGAGAAAATGGACTTACAGAAATCTGCAGCAGTAGTTTTTTTTTCTTTGCTTTTAAACATTGGGTTTTCTGTTTTGTTTTGGTTAAGTTTACGGATGCATGAAGTAAGGGAGTGATTTAGTTTCTTGTTTATATTTTTTCACCTTGGAAAAAAAAAAAGGCGTTTCTTTGAAACATGTTTTGATGCATTCTTTGAAGAGGTAGTTTGAACCTGATGATGTTTGGTACATTTTGTGGCTCCCAGAGCACAATTTTGTGAACAGAGGGAGGGTGGAAAAGGGATTAGGGAGAGAGAAGAAAAAAAAAATCCTTCTTTGTGATGTAATATTCCACGTCCTTCTCATCTACAAAGCAGGATAGAAATGGGTATAATGCTATGTTTGATTTTCTGGTGACATGGCTGAAATGCAGTAATTTCTTATTTGGGACATAATTCTGCCAAACTTAAGAACAGAAGGGCACAAAAACACAGGAAAAAGAAAACAAACAGGGATGCAAGGAAAAAAAAGAGAAAAAAATAAAGAGGAAAAATGCATCTTCTGTTGCTTTAAGACTGTAACTAAAATATGGTTAAATTGTGCACTATTGTGAAAAGGAGCAAAGTATAGCTGGGGGATTTCATTTAAGAGGTTAAGATCTTTCTGGACAAGGGTTCATGCCACAGCTTCTTTGAGAGTTGCCCATCATTATTTGTAGGAGCTTAGATGTATAATTGTAACCAAACTCCAGTATTAAAAGTATTTCATGTAATTTTTCTTTATTAAAATAAAATCTTTGGCATATATTTGATAACACTGCCATTAAGAGGCAAAATGTTTACTACCTTAGATTTAAAAAAAAAAAATCTTAAACAGAGGACTTGCTTCAAGTTTATTTTAATAGCAGTGATTCAGCTTATTTAAAAGATGAATACTTGCACTAATTCCCCTGCTGCTCCAGTCCTGCAGTTTATTGTATCTTGTGACTACATTTTTTCCAAATATAGGGTAGATGTAAGCTGCTATTTTTTTAATAATCACTACTATATAGTGTCTTTTACTCTGTTTACAATATCAAGTATTTTTCTTACAATGACAGATGTATATGGCAAACCTTTTTCTGCTCATGTGATTAAAAGTATACTAATAGTGATTTTATTTGTAAATGATAGCATGAGGTTGTGTTTATGCGTATGTGTAGTCGGAAAGGTTGCATCATGTCTTGCATAAGATTCCAAGAGTGTAAATTTATAAAAAGAGAGGTTGTCAAATTTATGTCACAGACATTTTACTTAAGGAATGGTTTATATTACAGAGCTTTGCAAAGTTATTGGTTTTATAACACTATTTCAATCACAATTAATTTTGTGACTTATGATTGTTAGTCTCTAACCTATTTTTTTATTCGTTTGGGGTTTTTTTTCCCCCCTACAAGTTAAGTATAAATTAGTTTAATTTAGATAATGCAGCTTTGACATTTTAACCATTGTTCTTTAGGCATCGATTTCTGCTATTTCCATGAAATAAACATGACTTGAAGCAAGTCTGAGTTTGGCTAAGGTAGGGTAGCAATTTGCCAGTGGTAAAGACAAGTCAACAATACATGGTTTATATACACCCCAGGATTATACTGCTATCATACACAGCATTTAAAACCAACACCAAGTCATATCCATAAAGACAGTTATCTGTGGTGGTTCTGTGCCAGCTATTTTTAGGGTTTTGGAACATACTGCAAATGTTTAGAGCAATTACCCTGTGAGTTACAATATGTAGGAAACCTAATATATTGAGTGTCTGGCACTTGAAATATTGCTTTTATTGCTGGAGGTCCATGACTGTGGCTGACCTCTGTCATTTAATGAAAAAAAATAAAAATAAAAAAAAAATTCTGTGCAATAATTTTAAACTGTGCTCCCAGGAATAGACACAAATGTTTTGAGTATGTTTAAGCTGCATTTTTCGTTTAGCAATGCATTTGTCAATTGCACTGAATTTAAATCTGAAAGTCAGAAGTGATTCTTGATAGTACTTTTGTATTTTAATATGGACAGTTTATTCATTTTCATAAAAGTTATTGGATGATTCTTTCAGCCAATCTAAACTGAATTGTGGTGGAATTCTGTGACATAGCTGCAAAATCACACAGCCATGTTTTAGGGTATTGCCATTTTCCTCTTTCTCAACCATCAGCTGTTTTGGTTGCAATTCTAGTCGCTTCAGCAGAGCATCACACACTCAGAAATAGAGAACCCCAGAGCTCCAGCGTGTCCAGGCCAGGGCTGTCAGGAGCGGGTCGGGCAGGAACGTCGGCTCCGTTGGCTCCAGCGCTGCGGACGCACGGGCAGAGCCCCGGCCCCGGCCAGGGCCAGCAGTGCCCGCTGCCGTGGGGCCAGGCCAGTGTCCCCGAGCTGAGGTGTGCCCGCTGCCGTGGGGCCAGGCCAGCGTCCCCGAGCTGAGGTGTGCCCACTGCCGTGGGGCCAGGCCAGCGTCCCCGAGCTGAGGTGTGCCCACTGCCATGGGGCCAGGCCAGTGTCCCCAAGCCGAGGTGTGCCCACTGCCGTGGGGCCGAGCCAGCGTCCCCGAGCTGAGGTGTGCCCACTGCTGTGGGGCCAGGCCAGTGTCCCCAAGCCAGTGTCCCCGAGCTGAGGTGTGCCCGCTGCCATGGGGCCAGGCCATTGTCCCCGAGCCAGTGTCCCCGAGCCAGCTCTGGCCGTAGCTGTCCGTCTGTCCTGCCTCGCATGCCACAGTGCTGCTCCTGCTCCGCACGCCCGGAGCCGCCACGCGCCGGGTTCTGCCACCCTGTCAACCAAACACCAGACAAAACCACCACAGAACCGTGATGTTGATTGCTGGTTTTTATAGCACAAAGGCCTCTTGTTCCAGGGTGGGATAGACTGTCCAAATTGCTCCTTTCAAAGGGGAAGCCAAATGGCAGCAAGGCCCTGACTTTGTGTAGCACGTATGTACATGCTCAGTCTTACTGATGGAGTCATTCCTATTTTTATCAGTTCAACAGGATAACAGGCAAATATCCAAACAGAGGATAAAAGGAAGGGGAAAAGCTGGGCTTAGAATTAATGATGGGATAAGAAATGAACTGCTCTTGAGTTCGCTGTCTTTCTGTGCATCCACCTCAGAATCCCGTTTGTCAATTTTGCATGACCAGATCCAGGTTTCTGTAGAGTTCGTCTTTTTCTATTTTTACTTCACCTTTTTCTGCATTTTTAAATTGATGTAAAGATTCCCAACCAGTGGACTTTTTAGTGTAGTTAAGAGAATACCTAGGTCTTCATAAAAGCTTTTTTAGACTCTTTGTAATGTTGATAAACTGAGTTTATTCTGGGACTACCATTGTGCAGGGTTATTTAGCATGTCTACTAGATGATTGGAAATCTTATATGAAACACTAAAAGTGCCTCTTTTTCTGGGTTGGGTGGAGGGGAGGTAGTAGTTACCAGAGTCAGAACGACATGGCATTTCGAAGCATGTTTCTTGATTTTGTGACACTTTATTGCATCTTGAGAGAAAGGCCAAAGATTTCTACCAATTTTAATTGATTTTCATTTTAAAAAGCACTCCTTTTTCCTTACACTGCTTACCTCATGCTGGGGCGTCTGCCGGGGCGTTGTACCTTGGGAATGTCCTTTGTGTTTAGGGAGAGCAGTGGGTGGCACAGGGCGGCCGTGCCGGTTTGCCAGCAGAGTGACCTCAGCAGCTGGCACGTTTAATTCATTAAAGGAGGTTGATTGCCACTGCAAACTGGGCATTTCAGCCTGTAAATACAAGGTTGTCTGTTCAGCGAAGAGGGGAGCCTTGGGACCTGATTTTTCCAATCTTTGCTTCAGCAGAAATCCCGCTGTCTATCACTTCACCCTCGCCAGGGCGAGCGCTGCGGTGCCGGGGCCGTGCCGAACCCCAGTGTGGATAAAATGAGCCTCATCCCCCTCGAGCCGAGGCTCCCCCGGTGTCTGTGGGGTTTTGCCAGAGCAGGGCCTGCCAGATTTAGCCCAGTTCCTTTTTTTGGCTGACGAGCAGGATAGCCCCTCCCTTCCCAAAGCCCTGCAGAGCCATTCCCCGGTGGGATCACTTCCACCCTCTCCAGACGCCTGAAGAAAGCAGAAGCAACATTGTGGCATGTTAGAAGCAGATACGGCTTCGGGAGACAGCAGTAAATCTCCATCAAGATCCCTGACATTTTCCGTAGGGAGAGAGACGTGGAGCAGTCCTCACTTCTCCCTCTAGAGAAAGCTCTGAAATACCACGAGCTGTGAAAGTGTGACTGTCTTCACTGTCAGGCTGGTGGGAGGCAGACAAAACAGGAAAATCTGCCGTTTGAGTGGATTGCAGATTTAGTGTTAATAGTGCTTCAGATCAGTAGTTTTGAGTACATAATTCGCTTTCTCTGCCTTTAAGTTTGAAGCTTGACAATAACTTGAGGCATGTTTTTGTTTTGTTTGTTTGTTTTTTTAATTTTTAAACAATCATTCATTTTTACTTCATAATGTTTTTTGACATTTGTGGGTAAGTACAAGAAAACAGTCTGCATGTTGTTGCTAGTCCAGTGTACTTTGCAATCTTGTCCTCAACAGACTGCAGTGTGCAGAACAGTAATTCTAGAATACAGAAGTAATTTTCTCTCTCTCCTGACATTGACATTGTAGTTGTAATGGTTTCATTTGGAGTTACAAATCCTTTGGGTCTAATTCTGTGAGCCTACCTATAGCACTGGATTAAAATGTCTGCATCATTTCTTCAGTTATCCAGTTAAACTACAACTGTTGTAAAAGTGTAAACCAGCCCATGACAGTTTTTTGTACTTGTTTAAAGGACTTTTATTGTTCAGTTTTCATGATTATTGTCTAAAGAAGACTGATATAGATGTTCTATACTGTCCTGGACCATGTTAATTACACTTTATGATGTATTTTGGTTCTACATCACAATGATTTGTCCCCAAGGCCCTTATATCCCTTCTAGGCACATTTTCTGTTGCAGTTTCCCTTTGCATTGTATTGCTTTGACAACTGTAATTTGAATCAGATCTGAAAGAGGTCCAGAATAAAATATATTTTGATATTACTTGCCTGAATGTTATATACCAATAATTTTAGATGCTTGGGATGGAAGATTTGCAGATCATTAGGCTGGGGAAATGACAGGCTGAAACACTATTGTTAATATTTAGTTTGGCACATTTTCATGTAAGACAAGGTGCAAACAGCAGCAGGGGCTAATGCAGTGTGTGGCTGCAGGATCTTTGTGAGCACACCATGGATCCTGTGACAGTGACACCGTGCCCTGCCACCATGTCCTGCTGTTCCATTTAGGGGAACTGATTTATTTTGTGTTTTACATGCTCCATCTCCCCCTCACCCCTACATCTGTGGAACAGAAGCAGACTCCAGTGGTGCTTGCAGCTGCAGCCCAGCTGTGTGGAAGATTCTGGAGGCAGCTCCTCGCTGGTGATGGAATCTCATGTCTGGGAGATCTGGTGTCACAGAGTCACAGCCTCAGGCTGGCTGTGCAGAGCAGCCTGGTTTGTGTTCCTGTATTTCAGATGTGTGAAACCATTCAGATTCACATGTGAAATAACATACATCCCTCAATACATATAATGATTTAATTCCTTTGGAATTGTGGGTCACGTCATAATCCAGGTGAGGGAACCTGGACAGTTTCTTTTCACTGTGTCTAGAACTTTATGGTGAAATTGCTGCATTTTCTTGTAGATTGCTGGTTTGCTCTATAAACAAAAGTAGTAGCTTTCTCAGTAGTGCTATCAAAATTGATTCTAATACTTTGAAACTTGCTGTTGAAAAGTGCCTGTAATGAATTGGAAACAGAGGAGGGACTGTTTTACAAGTGTAAAACCAGCCTTGCCTTGCCTTCACCTGGAGTCTGAGAGCATTGCAGGATTTCTGCATCACCTGGATTTTGGAGCAGCAATGTTGGAGCAGTTCCACTGTTCTGAGACAGACTGTGAGTTGATATTTCATTAGTGCAAATGCAGGAACCACAGAGCAGTGGTGTGTTTATGTACATGTTGCTCTCACGTGGTGCTGATGGGCAGATCCATCCTGTGAAGAGGAGACAGCATTCCAGGTAGGTGCCTTATTCCTTTGCTTCCCAAATCTTCCCTTTGGACTTCAGCTAGAGCCTGATTCTTAGAGCTCTGTAGGAGCTTGTGGTCTCAGGTATTCATAAAGTCTGTGTTCCCTACCTGACAGGGAAATGATTTAATGGAAGTCAAAGCAATATCTTTGGTTTGCTGATGTCAGCACAGGGCAGCTGTAATGGAATAATAATTTGGGAGGAATTTATTGATGATTCTGTAGAGAATGATGATGCCCCAGTTAATATTTTGTCCTTAAGGAAAGCTGACCCAGGAGTTCTGCAGTGCAGGGGCTTTATCTAAGCACTAACTGAAAATTGGTGCCATAAAGGCTTGGTTGAAGGATTAATAAAGACAGGTTTTCTTAACAGATGTCATATGAAAAGGTTCTGCTTCCAGATTAATTCTTCAATTACCAAGTCAAGATTTTGGCTTCAAAAAAAAGTCAAGACATCTCGATAGAGGTTGAGTACTTTCAGCAGACTATTTTCTTTTTTTCCACAGAGTTTTTCTGACTTGTTCTAGGTGCTGAGTGCTCTGGTTTTAACCTTTAGAATGCTGTATTTTGAGCTTTCTGAGTTACATGTTCTTAAATATTTTCAAGACTTCACTGGACTGGTGACAGCTCAGACTGAGTGTTCTGCCTTCCCAATTAGAGAATCAAAGGGCACAGTGATGCTGACAGGAGATTCCCAATTACTTCAGTGCAAGCAGACGTAGGGCAGCACTTCTGAAAAGAGATGTTGGTGGATGAAGGACCTTTTATTCTGACATATGACAAATCCATCCATTAAAGATCAAGTTTCCTGTGCCACTGTGCTGAAGTGCTCACACCACAAGCCTAAGGCACCTTTTGCTCCTTGTGTGTTGTCTCAGCCTTGGTGGAATCTGTGAAATCTGCAGGCTCCATTTAGTTTAATTTGTACCTTCGTCCTTGCTTCACGTGTTTTCTGCTGACAAGAATATCTGAAGGTGTGGGGCCTACCTTTAATAAATGCCAGGCAGAGGGGCACAGGTGTGGGTTGTGTCGTGTGGACATGGCTGGGGACTCTCCAAAGCTGCACTGGGTCTCCACAGCCTCTTTCTTGCCTCTTTCTGCATCATTTGCAGTTCCAGAAACCACTTGGAGCACAGTGTCTGCTGCCTGTTGCACTTGGGCTGCACTGGGGCTCTCTGCTTTATAAATATGGAAAAAGATCTTTTTTTTTAATGACACAACAACCATGCATTCCCATTACTTGGGAGCCACAGTAATTTTGACATATATCCCTTAATTTCTCATAAGCGATTAGTTTTTAAAGTAGCAAATTCCCACCACAGGACAATAGTGAAGAATTGCACTTAGTTTACTTCTTAAATAGCTGTTTGAAAGTTTTGCAGTTCTTTCCCTTTCTATTGCTACAGCCCATCTGTCTTCAGTTTGCTTGAACACTGCAGAAAAGTCAGGTGCTGATTAGGTGGATGGGAACAAACTGCTTTCTAGCAGTGAGTAATTTGAAGCCAGGAACCAATTCCCAAGACACAGAAGTAGGAGTTTGTGTAATTGCAGTTGTGTTGTTTACCGTCTCATGCTTAGATTGGTAAAACTTGCTGTGTGTGCTGAATTAAATATTCTATTATTTTATTCTATTTATTTATATCCAGTTCCTGCAGCTAATTCTATGGGAAAATCATTCAATGTAGTTTTCATAGGGAACAAATTATAACTTTGCCCTGTGTGTTGGGCAGGGAATTCTCCAATACTTCTTGGAAATGTCAGCTGTATAGAGGTGTAGTTTGGTGCTGTTGTCTGGACAGTGATTGATCTCCAATTTGGGGCTTTAGGTGCATGATTTCTTACCTTGAGCATTCAAAAGTGAAATACTTGTTGACCCATTTGTTTATTTATCTCCTGGCTTATTACTGTTTGCTTGGCTGGGTGGATAAATTGTCTCAGTGTTTCCATCAAATGCTTTTCTAGTTGCAGGTAAATTGTGCCTCTGAATTGGACAATAAGGATGAGAAATCTCTGCCCATAGTGCTCTGTTAGTTTGAAATCAGCACATTGTGACTTTCTCTGCATTTTGCAGCTGGATCACTTTTTACATGGGGATAGGAATTCCAAGAGTTCTGTCCAGCTCTTCAGCCATTTTATTCCACTTTCTCTAGGAGAAAGTGGAGGAGGACTTGTGAATGAGCAGAATAAAGGGGAATAATTTTGCTTTTGGAGTTTCTGTCTGAAAATAGTGGGAGTCACCAAGTGATGAGGGAGGTGAGGAGAAATGTCTGAGGCTGTAGGTGTGGAAGGACCCTTGGCAGTCAGGGAGCTGCACGTGCCTGGTCCTGCCAGGCTGCTCTCCAAGGCTTTCCTGTTGAAATACTGCAATAACCTTAATGGTAAAACACTTTCCTCTCTAATCTGAATCTTCTGTGCAATTCAAAACTTAGCATTTTGTCCACCCTGAATGTGGGGGGGAAGAAAGCTGTTTATTGTTCACAGCAGCCTTTGTTTTCTTTGAAATCTGTTGATCTGTTGTGTCTTTTCTTCTTTAAGCTGAACCGTTCTCATTGTCTTAATTAATTCATCAACACCAGCTGCTCTCTTTGACAGACAGTCTAATGAATACTGACATAAGAATATTGTTTATAAGAAATACAGTCTCTGAAACAAGGCAGGGAGAAACTGAAAACAAAATCACATTTCTGGTTTTGCAGTTCTTCTATAATAACTCTGAGAAGTAGCTCAGTAATTTATAGCAATTTATAATTTTTGCTTTGCTGATGTCCCAGCAATGACCCCTCTGGTTTTTGGAAGCTTTACATAAACAACTTTTTTCCCTTCTGCAACCTTTGTGTTGTTCCCCCTTTGTGGTTTTCACCTAGTGACAGGTTTTTGTCTAAGGCTGCCCAGCAAGTCTGTGGCAAAGCTGGGAATTAAACTCAAAATTTCCCCCCAGATAGGACAGAGGACCAGGCTGAGCTTGTATCTGCCCATGGCTTCCACCTGGGACCCTGTTCCCAAACCAACACTGTGACAGAAATGTTCCAGGAACAGTGAGAGCGGAGAAGGGCCCCTGGGAGGCAGGGCCTGCACTGAAACAAAACAGAAAAGTGAGTTCTGGAAATGCTCCAGTGGTACATCAAGACATCGGTAATAGTAACAAAGAAGAGAGAAAAAAATGCAACTGCCCTGTACTAAACATGCTTTCAGGCAGTAAATGCTTTTTAATATGATAAAAGTGTATTTCAGACAAGGCTGCTCCTGTCTCATGGAGACTCACATATTCCTGGTTTCTGACCACTGTCTTAAGAAGGACTTCTTATAAATAGACCAAAGTCATAAGGATTTGACAATATCCAAATCTATTGTGAACAAGAAGCTCTAAACACACAGCATGTTTTAGAACTGGAAAACCCCAAACACCTGCAGGCTAAGTAGAGACCTTTGCTCAACTGAGACTGCTGCTGCCGTGGGGAGCATGGAGAAAATGCATCTCCTTTTACAGCCCTGTTTGAGAGGAGTTGTAAGGATCCAGCAGTCCCAGAGGGGATGGAGAGGGTAGGTGTGTGCTGTATTTCCAGCTGCTTCCATGTCCCCAAGGAGAAGTGGATGTCAGAAGAGGAGATTTTACTAGCACAGGGTCACGTATCATGGTACATGTTCATTGACATTAAGAAGTTCCCAGTGCTGCTGAGCAGGAAGGATGTGCTATTTTTCCTTGCTATTTTTCCATTAGATTTCTGCATCTCCTCTCTTCCAAAACTTGTAATTTCAGTTCTGATGGCTGCAGCAGTGCTTGGTTCACAGTAAGCTGTGAGATTTTGGGTTTGTTTCCTTCTCCCAGCATTAGAGCAGGAGTTGTAAGTGCTCTGTTCAGGTTCCTAAGCAGTCACAGGAGCAGGAGCATCCAGCAGAGCTCAGGAGCTGCTGCTGTCCCAGCAGGACCCACATGTATTGAGGGCTGTCTCCAGAAACACAAAACCCAGCTTGATCTGGACTGATAGGGCTGGATTTTAAGTTTCAGGGTGTGGGTGAGTGACTTGTTAAAGTATCCTGGCAGCTCTTCCGACCTCGAGTGCTGCTGCTTGTACAGAGCTGTCCCATGTGGGTCAGTGTGGGGACAGCAAAGGGAAATGTGCAACTGCTCGTGTAATCTGAGCAGAACTACAGATGGGTGACAGAGAAGTGTCTCCGAATGGGAGCAAGTGTAGTCAGGCAGATTCAGAGCATAAGTGCTGTTATTATTTCCCATTTCCCACAAGCCAATTTGCTGCACTTCCAGCCTGCCTTCCCCTGGATACAAAGCAGCAGCCAGAGGAGTCATTAAAACAAAGCTCTCATCCCAAGATTGCCTGTAATCCAGATACTTCAGTGATAGAAAAATGTGTGGTTTCAAGAGAAAGCATGTGCAAGCACCAAACCTCCCCCAGCTGCAGCGATGTGTGTCTGTTCAAGCCAACCCCTCTGTGCTTTAGAGGAAACTATTTAGTGCTTAAGTAAATAAACACAGCTGTTAAGAAGTTAAGATTAGACTGTCAGATTCATCGTCCGCTGAGTAAATGATGGTGTACAGGCCTTCCCTGTCTGCAGAAGGGAAGATGGAGCACGCCTCAAGGGTGGAAAAAAGGAGATTAAAAGGCAGATAAAAAAGCTGGTGCATTGGGACCGTGATCCTTCCAGCTGAAGGGTGGATGGAGTGCTCTTCCAAAGGGAATTACAGCAGGTGCAGGTGTCTGTGTGGGTGTATGGGGGATGCAGGGGAAGGTTAGGGTTTCAGGAAGAGTACCAGGCTGTCAGCTTTGCAGAACAACAGGGAAACTTCCACAGTTGGATGTTGGAGCTGGCTGCTGTGCACTTCCAGACCTTCCTGTTGTTTCCTTGCATCAGTTTGTCCTGCAGGAGTGCAGGCTCTTCCCCCTGTGCTGGCTCCCTGTGGCCATTAGCATCAGTACAGGATTTAATGTCATAATAATGATTATAATATAGCAATTAATATATAATAATTAATAGCAGAGCAGTCTCCTAACCAGCAAGAGGGAGGGGGATATGAGCAATGCTATGTTTTGCCTTTCTCACCATAGGTGTCACATCCCAGGAAAGTGGAAGGCTTTTTCCCCTCTTGGAATTATAGATGTTTCTAGGGTGGCTGACTTAAAATTCAGCAGCCAAATCTCTGGGAAATTCAGTACAAAAGAAACCCAATCCCCATCTCTGTGACTTTGGCTTTAAACATTGATTGCATTTGGTGTAACCTCAGATAGTGGTTGCAGTTTTGCATGAAAATCCACTGCTTCTCTGTCATTTTTGGTGCTGTCCTGTTAAACTGTGCTACACCTTTTCCTAGTGCCAATGCCATGGTTGAAGTGCATGCTTTAGGTTTTGTTTCATTTATTTTTCATCAGCCCAAGAGACTTTGCAAGTGTCAGGAGCTGTCTGGGAGCCTGGTTCCTTCCTCCTCACTCCCTGCCTTCCCCTCCAGAGACTGCAAAAGCTCTGTTGATTTTCCTGTTAGTTGCCTGTCCCTGCACCCTTCCCCAGCCTGGCCTGTTTCTGTTCCTGCATCTTCTGCTGGTTTCAGTCAGCTGCTGAGTCAGTGAGTGACCTTCCCAGCTGCCTTAGGAAGGAGGTGACATTTCAGTGCAGGTCATCACTAACCCCCATCCCATGGCTCTCTGGCAGCTGAATGGATGAGGGGTTCTGGTTTTGGAAGCAGCTGTTGGTTCAGCCCAGCCAACAGGACTTGCTTCATGGTCATCCCTTGCCTTTTTCCCTTGGAGGAAGATGTGGTGGTGAAGGAAGAGGGTGTTGAGGTTTTGGTGCTACCTATTAAATCATGCCTGGTTAGTAATTTTTAATAATATATATCCATACAGAAGTGCACAGGATGAGCATCCATGGTTAATAGCAATTTAAAAACCACAGTCATCAGGTGATTTATCTAAGTGATGCACATTGGATGTTTTTGAGATACAAGTTGGCTGAGAAAATGAAGTTGCTCTGTTTCATTAGAAAATGCAGTAGTTACTTATTTGGCTTAATTATTCCATATGTTAATGCCTTGCTGCTTTTGCAGCTGCTGGCAGAGAAAGGCTCCTTTCAGGCAGTGTTGTGCATACTGATGAATCCCAGGTTTTGTTTTCCTGGCTTTTACACTTGTGATACCACTCCACCCAGCTGTGCATGGCTGTGGATAAACTACAGCAGAGAACCCCATACTTGGTGGAACCAAAATCTCTTGATGACAAACAAGTTTCCTGTTATGATGAAGAATGATGTGAATTCAGTGTGTGCTGGGAAGGCAGCCATGGGACTTGTTAGAGAAATCAGATGTGCCTTTGAAAAAGCATGAGAGAAATGCTGGAGGGAGTTGATTTAATTTTTTAGTCGTTGTCATTCAAAATGTCTCCAGGAGGTTCAGCTCATTTTTCTTCTGCCACTCGGGAGCCTTACAGCCACTCCAGGAGTTTTGGACATGGGTCATCCCTGCAGCATCACTCATGATGCTTTTATCTTTTAACTCATGTCTCTGTTACAGACACAGCCCTGACTGCAAGGCTTGGCTCAGTTCTGTTTCTGTTACATTTATGGCCCCATCCTTGTGCCTGATGTCTGCTTAAGAGGCTATTTCTGCTTTATGCCCATTTGTGGTGTTATTTAAAGTGCATTCGTTGCCCAAAACACCAGCAGAGTTTAACAGGTGTCGCTTTTCCAGCTGGAGCAGAATCCTTGGAGTCTGTGGCTCTGCACACCCACCAGGAGCCCAGGGCTGTGCCTGTCCTGGCACACCCAGACCAGCTCCTCTCTCCTGGCTGGGCTGCTTGGGCCCTACTGCATCATTTCGGGGTTGTTGGCCTCTAAAAGCAAAGTACAAAACAAATAAATTTGAGAAAAGGAAAGAGGGGGAGGGAAGAGAGAGAGGAAACAAGCCAGGCTCTGCTCCTGCTTCTTCCCAAGCTGCATTCAGCCCTCACACATCCTGCTCAGCTCTTCAGGGGTCTGCAATTATCTGGCAGTGCCGTGTACTTTGCTCTCCCTTCTCTGTGCTGACAGAGAGCTGCTGAGCCCATGTTCTTTTGAAAATAACAGTAATAAAGGAGGCTTTAAAGAAAAAGATGTTGTCCCCTGCAGAGTGTGCTTGTTTGGGCAGTTTGATGTCCTATTTTTATTATAAATATAATTGAATTTCCAATAGTTACACACAAACAACTGTCGTTTGGGAATAAAAAGAAGAGACGTATGCTAATCGAAAGCTCCCATAATTACACAATCTTCAAATTAATTAACGAGCCAAAGGCAGCCAAACATTAGCATTTAGAAAGTGCTTTGCTGCATTAGCCACTAATGAGTTCATTTAAATCCATCATGCAACCCGTTTTGGAAAGCATGAGCCATATTTAATCATATTCAATCAGATTTAATAATGGAATTCCTAACACGAGGCATTGTTGATTGTGAAATTACCATAGAATTTTATTTGTTAAATACAGGGGATAAAACATAGGTATTTATGGTTGGTTGAATTGTACCTTGAGAGAAATGTGAGGAAAAAAAGATACACATGTCCAGGTAAGTATATTCTTAATGTGAGAAGTGGCAAAGGATTNTATTATTATTATTATTATTTGTTGGTTTTGTTAGAATTACATGAAAAGAAATTAAGTCACTTTTGAGGAATTAATCAGTAGTTTCCCATCCTTGGGAATTCCATGATAAAATATTTTTGCTTGAACTACTTCCTGGTTTCAGCCTAGGCAATTATGGCACAGCTCTGCTCCCCTTTCTGTACCTTTAGAGCTGAAATAACACAAAAGGAGGCACAAGAGCTTCTCTGCATTTAAATCAGAGCAACTGAGGTGAAACCTCCATTCCTGCCTTTTCACAGACAGTCTAATTTCTGGTCCCATTGAAAGCACCAGGGCTTTGTCACTGGACTTAATAGAGCAGATAAATCACCATCAGCTCAGAGAGGAGACTTCTTCCACCAAAGTCAGGGCAGTTATGAAACTGAAGACACTCCTTTGAATAAAATATCTTTCTCTGCAAAGTCTTTTGTTGAACATTTCAGCCAGATAAAGCTGTTTCCATGGAAGATTTCAACCCAGCAGATCCTTGAACTCCAGGCTACACTGGCACATGCAAAAGCCAAAGGCTGGGCTACCCACCTGGCCCGTGGCAGACCAGAGAGGACACCACTAGAGAGCTATCCTAGGATAGAGGCTGTCCAGGCATGGGATTCTTCCCCTTTTTTTCATGAGAGGCTTTGTCAGGGCTCAGTTTTGTTCCCATATCTTGAATTTTCCTGAGTATTTGGTCCCCAGGGCAAGGGAAGACCCTGGAGATCAGCAGTGGCCCCCAAGTCTGTGCTGGTCCAGCACCACCCTGGCGTGGCACCACTGGTGATAAAGTTCTCACAAGAGAAACAAGCAGGGCTAAAAGACATGGGGCTCTGCAGGGGAGACAAGTTCATGTCCTTGTCCTTGGGGACAGGTTTGTTAGAAATAGAGGAAGAGCCAGAGGCTGAGATTAGAACAATCTCTGGCTGGAGTTACCTGCCTGGCTCTCTGCAGGTATGGGAGGGGAACCTGGATGGTTCCTCTAAGCTTCCCTTGGGAACTCTGCAACACCTGGAGCCCTCTGAGCCCTCTGCTGCCTGCTGTTCTCCAGGGGATCCTACTGCCCTGCCTGCTCATCACGTGCTGGGAGTGAAGGATCTAGCAGCATGAAGGTCAGAGTTCTTTTTTATTGAACAAACAAGTCTCTAAGATCGTATTAGAAATTGAGATGCTTTCAATCTTTGGGTCTTGGAGCAGTAGTTTCTGAAACTTTCTGAAAAGTTGGATAGTCCAGAAAATAACTAATCCTCTCCCCAAATGAAAAAGACTTATTTGAAAACACCTTAGTAACAACTCAATTTCTCTTTGATTTCCTCATAAACTTCTCTGTTCTACCTCTTATCCAGTGCTGTTGCTTCAAATTCAGCTTTTCAGCTGTGTGACCCAGGTCAAAGAGAAAGGGATTAACTCATTAACCACCCATAAACACCAATAAAACTCTCTGAGGATCTCTAAGAACATGAGCAGCAATAACATGCCCTGGAGTGAGCGTGCAGGTGAAGAGATTAAATGCCACAGAAAATCACCCGTTTATCAAATATGTTCACAAGAATTCCTTAGAAACTTTACTGTGCCTTCAGTGGATAAAGGAATCAAAGTGACTCACTTTGGGCATAGCACATTATGTCTGTCCCACAGCTCAGCAGAATTCCAATTCCCAACCTCTTGGTGTAATTACAAAACTTTCCTCAGAGAAATGTTAGTTGCAGGAGTCCCTTCCTTGCATCCTAATGCATAAACATGGCCCATTAATAGCAGCATAATGGGATAAATTTGCCAGGTCTCATGAAAATACACTGACTGAAACATTTGATTGGGACTTCAGAGGATGTCTTCAGCTGCTTGCAAAGGTAAAAGCAATCATAAAAACTAAGTGATTCTCAGTTAGAAGCTGTATTCTTAAGCTTTTAAATGCACATTCCCTCTAATTACCAAGTACTTCTCGATGCGATGCACTTTACAAGTAACAGGACAAATTTTCAGAGCACTTGTGCTTTTGCAAGTTGAAAGCCATTAACATTTTATAACTTAGTAACAAAGGGAAAATTGCATTGGGAGAAGGAGTGATTTTCTGTGCCAGCCAATCCGTGGGTGTTCATTTTTCATTTAAGAACTGTTTATTTTCCCTTAAATCATCAAAAATGCATTCAGGTTGAGCCAAATGCAATCCCTTGAATCCAAAGTGCCTAAATCCTGTGGCTGTTAACTTTAGGGTTTCTGTGGCTGAGGCAAGCCAGGTTGATACAGCCAAATTCAGACAAAGCCCTTCTCAAAAACACAACATGGCCTCTGTCTACCCCAATATCAGTGCCTTTTTTGGCTGATCTTGTAACAGGTTGCTTAAAACATCCCTGACAGGAATTCCAAGGAATGCTCTCGTGTTTCCAAGGAGGATTATTTTAAGGGATGTGTGAGACAGGCTCACAAGATGCTTTTATAGCAGTGCATGTCACACTGTGCTCAGGAAATACCCTCCTCACTTGAGCACAAATACCAGATTGTGCAATAGGGGAGCTGGAGCCTCTTGCTCTGAAGTGAAAACCTGTGTGCCTTCAAATTCCAGGATTTCAGAGGTGTTTGAAATCCAAATCAGGAGTTTGGTAGCTTAATCCCTGTCCCTAACTGACATAAGTGATAGTGCCTATATTCTTTATTAGTGTTGGTGTTTAAATATCTCCATTAAGTAGCAATTAAGCTGCTGGGATTTGGGCTGCACGCCATTATAAGAGGTAATTATAAAAGAATTGGATTAATTGGTTCCTGAATTATTTATGTAGACATAAATATTGCACATGAGATTGGTGTTAAAGAGGATACTGGCATGAAGAGAGGAAGGGGATGATGTATTGATTTATGCTATTTCTTTAGCTCTTCTTCCCAAAAATATTAGAAAGGTAGAAGTTTGTTTAAAACTATTCCCACATTAACGTGCATACATCACCTTATCAGCTTTTACAGAAACACACTCCCCAGATAAAACCATTCTGTGTGCTTTTGTAATCTCTCCCAGTCCCCACAAATAATAAGTGCTGAGAGTTCTCTCTTGTCAATACAATTAAGTCAATCTTCTGTCTGTTGCAGTATAATTTAGAGCTGGGGGAAATGACTGATTTCACAGATATTAACTTTATCGAATATACAAACAACAGATGTATTATAGGGGAAAGAAGGAATTTTGTGTGAGCAGCACAAAGAACTCCAGCAATCAGCAAATTCAATCTGCTTTTGACACTGCAGCATTCTCACAGTCTGATGGTGCTTGTCAGCTGTAAAAATAATAAAATACAAAGATGTGGCAAAGTGAAAACAAGACAGGCTATTTAGTATGCAAACAACCAAGAAACTTAGGGTGTATTTATAAAAACAGAGATTAGGGTTTGAATTAAAACTGTCATCTCTAAATTGATCTATTGCTGTGTTTCAGGGCACTGCTTGATGGGGCCAGGAAGAAATAGCCTGAAAAGTAAAACACAGTGTTGAAGTTGGAAAAAGCCACTCTGAAAGGGCAGGCTGGGAAAATATATCTGGACTTTGTGGTCCTTCCTACAACTGCCCTAGGGAGGCCAGGCTGGCTGATGGGAGGGGTTACCTGGCATGGATGTATTGAGTGAATGTTTTATGGGTCTCTCTTTTGCCATCCCTTTTGAGATAGCTGGAGAAGCCATTTAATGCCCCAGCAGTGGGCTCAGACAGGGGAGGTGCTGCAAGTGAGGGCTGGGGAACACACAGCCAGGGGAGATGGAAAACAAAATGTCAGAGAGAGGATCCTTGCCTTGTCAAAATGGTCTGCAGTGGCACTCGTGTGATGTGTGCAGGGAGCCAGGCTGCCTGCAGAATGGTTTTGTGAAAATTAAAATTTTCTCTCATTTTTTTTGAGCCTGCATTGTGTTGTAGCTGGTTGGCCTTGCTGCCTATGGGAGCTGTAACCAGTACTTGAAGTTTTGTGCATTTCTTAAAAGTGAGGCACAAACTGGAGTAGATGGGGAGAGGTTTTTGTATTCTCAGGAGGAAAAGACACAGAGGGAATATTTTGGGCCATGTCTTGCAGCATCAAAAACCAGAGTCTGAGCCCTTTCATAGGAGCTGAAATACTTGAAAATTACGTGTGAAAGAAAGGTGAGGCCTGGAACAGCCCAGTCTGATGTTTCTTAGGTAGCACTAACCACAGACAGAAATGGAAATGCTGTCAGACTTTAACAGGATGAGATTTTCAGCTTGATTTAAAAGCAATGTCAATACAAGAAATCACCCACTTCTAATTACAAATTAGCACAGACTGAATGGTTTGGTACAGCTTCAGAAGCTGAGATTGAAATGCCCAGTCTCAAGCCATGTGTGCTCTTGGTGATTGCACAGAGGTGACAACGATTCTTTTCCAGGTTCTTGCTTTTGATGGCCACAATTTTCCTCTGAGCTCTCACCTGGGTGCTGGTTTCTTCAGTTTTACCTGCTCAGGCCCAGGTAAAATCACAGGACCAGCAGGAAATAAAGCAAAGGCAGCCCCAAGGGTTTAGCATGGGTGCTGTAAATTCACCACAACTGTGCTCAGCTCTTCACCCCAGGCCTCCAGAGGAGTGGGATGTGGGCCAGGTAACAACAAAACAATGGATATTGCTGGGGCTGGAGTCAGGCTGGCTGCTATGTGAAGAGCTGGTCTAAAACAGCCTGAAAGAGTTACCTTGTATTGTTGGTGTTGAAATCTCAGGTTTCTGGTAATCTGACAATTTTTAAAGGAGGATGTCAAAACAAATCATTTTGATTGCTTGTGTAAATTAATTTCATTTTGCCTTATTGAAATGCTTAATCTGTTTACTGTTTTGCATGAGACAATATTTCAGGATGTTTTGACATTATCAAAATGAAATGGCTCAACATCATGCAAACAGAACAGTTCTGTGACTTTGTCTCACAGGAAAGCTTGTTTTTCTCCTAATAGTGAATAAGAATATATTTTGAGATGTCAATATTTTCCCTGAAATTCATAAATTCAGCTTTCTAGAAAGCTTTTATTTTATATCACTCAACCTTGGTGAGCCTTAAACCTTTAAGTTGCCTCTCCTGGTGGGAAGCAGACAGAAAATAAAGACAGGTTTAGGGCTGGGAATTCCTGGGTGTGACTGCTGGTGTGGAGTTTGCTGATGGGACATGTGGAGTCCTTTTGTCACCTTCTCACCCACCCGTGAAAGGGAACATCACTGGCCACTCAGATCATCCTCAGGAGGCACTGAGAGAGGGACAGTGCTCCCCAAAAAGCAATTCTGAGGTAAGACACAGTTCAACTGTACAACTTGACCTTTACCTAGTGTTGAGTCCTGTTGTCCTTGCATTCCTTTTTTCCCTGGTGATGCTGAATACCCCAGACTCCCCCTGCTTGGGATCCTCCTTGGGGCTGTGAGCTGGGAGCATTCATGGCACCTCACAGTGTGGTGAGGATCACCCTCTTCCCTCCCAGGTGGCTGCAGCAGAAAAGCTTGAGCACAGAGATAAAACCAAATGGTGTCTGCAGAGAAATGTAAATGTTTGTACAAGGCATCTGCAAAAGCAGGCTGATGGCTTCCCAGCAGCTCCAGCTCGTGCCAATGCAGGGAGCAGGCAGCCTCTGGGCAGCTCCTATATCATCCTTGTGCTCTCCCAGGCTGGCAGCAGGGCACTGTGGTGACGTGTCTGTTCCCTCAGATGGCAGAGGACTGGAGGGGAAAGGTTTGTGGCCAGCTTAACTCACATATCAGAGTTTCACACAAGCCCCTGCAGCAGTCACCTGTCATTCCTCTGATGATTGGGAAACTGAGCTACAGGTCCCCTCATCCAGAATCACAAATACCCCACTGCTGTGGAACAGCTCGTGTGTGTCCAGGCTGTGGGGCTGGGAGAGCCTCTCAGATCAGCCACGGGAGCCTCGGGGAATGGCTGAGGATTAAACATGAGCTTCCAGTTTGCATTTCAGCTCTTCTCGCCTTGAAAGCTGACAGTGCTGCATTGCCAAGTCCTTCAGTTGAGGATCTGACCCTTAGCCTGTGGAACTGGACCATTCCAATTATTCACCATTGTTCCTGAGTAGCTTGAACCAGTATCTTTCACACTACCTTTACTGAAGTGATTTAAGCACGGATGCAGCCAGGTGTGTCTCAGATGGTGTGTTGTGATTGTTCAAGCAATGTAAAATGGTGTGTTGTTTTGTTTGGTCTTGGTTTTGGGCAGGTTTTATTAAGTGGAAAAGCGGAGAGGACGGAGGGGTAGACAGCAGTCAGCAGCTCCAATGGGGAAGTGAAATCAGTGATTAGTGCCTGCACATGTTTGCAGTGTTGAGGATATTGCTGGCTGTCTTTATGCTGGAAGAGCAGAACTGAACACTAAATGCCAGTAATGCTCATTTCTGCCAGCTTTTATTGTGGCAGTCTGTGGGTGAGACAGCATCCATTGGGAACTAGGAGTGGCCATCACTGGACTCAGTTCTGTGTCACTGGGCTGGCAGTGGCTCTCGGGTTCACACAGTGACTCTCTGTGCTGATGCCCAGCACAATTCACCCCCGAGCCAGAGCCCACCAGCCACAGGCTCACGGTGTGATGCAGGTCCCAGCCCAGCATCAGCTGAGCAGCTCAGGCACCGGGAAAAGTCTTACAGGACTTTTATAATAATGCAGGTGGCATTGGCTCTCCCAGGTGTCCAGGTGTCTGTCTCAGGAGCCAAATCCTGCTTGCTGATGTGACCATCCTTGTGTGTGACAGTACATTGGGTGCCACTGCGCTGTCCCCGGCCTGCACAGGTGTGAAAGGCAAGAAGGTGCGTCAAAGAGTTCAATAACTTAGCCTGTAGTGGTGTAAATAATGTAATTTAGAGGGCGGTGCACAGGTGGCAGCCGGAAAGCTGCCAGCGGCTCAGCGGCCGGGAGCGTGGGCTGCGGCCACACACCCACACCATCACAGCGTCCTTCGGCCTTGCCTTCCAGGCGTGTCCCGGCGCTTGCCAGGAGAGGCAGTGCCGAATCCCGCGAATGCCGAACCTTGGGAATGCCCCGTGCCAGGAGTGCCGAACCCCGGGAATGCCCCGTGCCGGAATGCCGAATCCCTGGAATGCCCCGTGCCGGGAATGCCCCGTGCCGGGAATGCCCCGTGCCGGGCTGAGCGCGGAGCGCGGCCTGGTCCCCGCCCTGCAGCGGCCGCCCATTGCCGCCAGGTGGCGCCCGCGCGCCGCTCCCGGCCCTGAGGCCGCGTCAGGCGCGTCCGGGACGGACTGATGGACTGATGGATGGATTGATGGACGGACGGACTGATGGATTGATGCCCCTTGTCACCGCTGAGGCTGTCTGAAGGTGCAGGCAGCCGCTGCCGAGCACGCGGCTCACACTCATTTCTCACTCGTGAGCCCCTTACTGTCGCAGCCCCCGAGCCAGAGTCGTGTTGGCCTTCCCGCAGCGCTGCTGCTGCTGCTTGGCGGGCAACAGCACGAAAAAGAGCCTGGGAACCTTCTTATTCCATGGCTGAGGAGCTCTTTGCAAATAAGTATTCACTAGGGAGGCTGCCGTTGGGGTTTTCTTTCCAATTCACTGAATATCTGCTTGAGAGCCCCAAGGAGAGGACATGGAAGCAGGTGCTCCTATAAGCTGGATCTAACTCAGGGAGAGGAGTGCAAGTTCTCCTCCAGCAGCTGAGCCTCTGCCAGACAGTGGCTTTACCTCTGGAGGGTTATCCTGACCTAAGCAGCAATGCATCCTGCCAAGTACTCGCTGCACTTGTGTTGGAAGCAGGGTGCTGGGCTGGTGGTACATGTACATCTTCACTTTTGGCTCTGGGTTTTAATTTATCCTCCCCTGCACTGGGGGGATCCTAGAGGAGTCAGCAGGGATGGTAGAGTTGAGTAACACTCATATTTTTTGGTGATGGGCACAGCTAGGAGGTGCTGATGGCCAAAAACCAGCATTGCCTTAGTCAGCAAAGGTGACACAAATCACCTGGTGCCCCTGGGAAGAGAAGGTGGAAAGGGGAAGGGTTTTCCTTTAGGAGAAGGGATGGCTCTGCCAAGATACAAGTTATCTTTTTGTTTCTTTGCCCCAAATCCAGCACTTTCTGGTGTCACCCATTCTGTGCAGGTCATCTGAGTGGTCTCCAGGCAAGCCAGAATAAGGTACCACAGGGGAGACAGGTAAGAGATGGGGTGGTGTCACCCCGGAAGGCCCTTCCCAGGAAAGAACCTCCTTGTCCAAACTACCAAGGGCCAGGGTGATGTCTCCCTGACAAGCCTGTGGTGCCAGGGATCTGTGGGGCACCTCTGCAGTTGGGCAGAGCCTGGGCAATCTGGGTGTGCTGGCACCTCCAGCCCTGCAGCTGTCACTTGTCCCAGTGCAGCAGGGGCAAAGGAGAACAGAACCGTAGGACACACAGCAGTTCAGTGCAGGAGCCAAGTGTAAATCTCAGGAGCTCAGACTCTCAGTCCCAGCC
Source organism: Irena cyanogastra (assembly GCA_013397155.1). Lineage (NCBI taxonomy): Eukaryota > Metazoa > Chordata > Aves > Passeriformes > Irenidae > Irena > Irena cyanogastra. Next base: position 17,890 of record VWZV01001853.1, on the reverse strand, counting down.
TGTGACTTTTAGGAAACCTTCCTAAGTGCTGCTTCACAATGAAGGACTCTTTCTTGCAGTAGTTTTATTTGGCTGGAAGAAGCAGATTTTGCCCAGAAATTTTCTGGAAGAGAGGGGGAAAAAAGATCCATAGTCTATATGTGAGATATTTCTAAGCCCATCTCTGACACTCCACAGGAGGCAGAGTTAAACAGGGAAAATGGGATGTTGTGTATTAAAACTGCAGCTGAAATCTCCTGTTACTCATTGCAACCACATTTTTTCTACTGCGATGAAGGACTGGGGAGAAAGTGCATAGAAAATTGTAGAACAGCCATCTAAACACTTAATGATGCACCTGTGGCAAAAATTAACTGTAAACCCCTACTCTCCCCCCTTTCTCGTGGTTGTGATTGATCACTGCCAGCACCAAACTCAGTGTCCCAGTGCATGACCTGCCATCCACTGGGAGCATGAGGCTGCCTGCCCAGCCAACAGCGTGCCTTCATTTCTGTCTCAGCATGCTGCTCCGTGGAGATGAACACTGTTTAGTACTTCAAAAAGAAAAAAAAAGGTAAAAAAATTGTGAGATCATGTAAAAGTGGAAACCCAGCTCTGTTTTCCAAAGGGCCTGGAGAAAAGGCATGCCTCGCTGCCTCTAAATTAGATCACAAATTTTTTCTGGCTGTTGGCAGCATCTCGGTGTTCACCCTGAAGGCAAAGATCTGAACAAATTGCATTTTGCTATCACAGGCCCCTGTACCTGTGCTGCCTTCCCACTAAAGCACGGGGAATGTCCCTGTGTGAAATGTGGGGGCTCTAGGAACCTACAGGAATTGCTGGTTTTGGGAAGGCACAGGGGCAGATGGTGAGGAAACCACTGCTCTCCCTGGGTGGTTAACAGCCTGTGGCACTTAACACTTGTCACCAGTTTGGTGAAATGCAGCACTCTGGGGGGAGAAAAGGCAGGTCATGGGGTGTGTGTGCTGCAGACCAGAATCACTCAAGGAGTGTTTTGCCAGATCTTTTATTCAATAAAATTCTTCATAAACACGGTGAGTGCTGATGTTGACATATGTGCTACATACCTGCAGCTGTGCTCCTGCATCCCTCCCCCTGTCAAAAGCATTTTCAGCTGCCTGAGGTGTGCTCTGGCAGTGCTGAGTGATTTTCCTCACAGGGTCTCTCGTTGCCAAGTTCGTGCAGCTCTCGCCAAGGCTTTTGCATAGAAAGCAGGATCAGACCCTCAGGAAGCACAAGGTGACTCTGGTGACAAAAGAGAAAAAAATGCTGATGTGGTTCTGGCTCTGAACTCTTCATTTGTTCCTCTAATTGATTGTTTGCTGCCCATGTTTTCTGTAGCAAGGATGTTTCCTGAGCAAGAGGCAATGGCACTCGTGCCCTTGGCTGGTCTCAGCTCAATAAACTGCTTGAGTTCTGCAACCAGTGTCAGAGAGGAACCAGGACTCCCACAGACCCAGGTGGGGACATTGCCTCCAGCTTCCGATGCTGCTGACCTCTGTAGAATTCAGGTAGGTTTGATTTTGTTGGCTTCTGATGCTGCTGATGGAGAATGCTAAGAATTTTGGAGTTGGATGAACCCAAACTGGGCAAAAGATGCAAAAATGCAAAAATTTGTTGTTCTGAATCGAAGCCCTCACTTGACAATAGCAAATGTAATAAAGTGTAAAGAATTCCTCCCTGCTCCACCACCCCCTCCTGCAAGGCAGAATCCTCAGAAGGCCTTTTCTGTGGAGTTCTGCCCCAGCCTGTTGCTTATCTCATGTGGCACATGAAACCTTGTCCTTGCCAGCACAAACATGTTGGAGAACTGATGTGAGAGGAGTCCCTTGGGGAGAGAGGGATAAGGCAGTGCAGGGTTTTCAGGAGAACCTGTAGATAGCTGTGAAGCTCTCCTCCCTCTCAAACATGAGTTTGGCCACACAAATAGAATTAAAATCTTAGTCTAGACTTAAGCTTTTGCCTGTTTAGTTGACCTGATTAAATAGCAATTTTTTCCCCTAATGAGCACATACCCCAAAACTTCCCTCCCTCTGCCTTTTCATCCCTCCCCCAGGCAGCTGTGACAGGTCTGTGTCCCCAAGGTTCTCAGCAGATCCCTGGAGCAGCTCTGCTCCCACAGATCCCTGTAGGACAGGTTCTGCTGTGCTTGTGCCTCCCAGTCCTGTCCTGGATCTGCTGGGAGCCATCTCTGTTCCAGAGTCATTTCCAGATGCAGGAAAATGGTTGTGGCTGGGACATGTTACACAGGCTGGTAGACAAATGGGTCAATGTTATCTTTAAAATAGGGAGGGTGTGGAGAAACTTTGCCCCTCTGCCCTGCCCCTGGGCAGGTGTGTGCAGGGGAAAGGGATGCTTTGGTTTTTTAGAGGAAGAGAAATCATTTTTGCAGTGCTTTGAGAGAGGCAAGATAATACCTACTCAAACATCCCTGAGTAATCCCAAATAGTGCTGCTTTCTGAGTTTTTCCATTTGTTTTACATGGATGGGCTAGGGATTTTCACAACCAAACTTCAAAGGTTAAATGCAGTGAAGTCAGCAGGAAAATATGTGTATTTAACCTTTGGCTGCGGCTAGGTAAACCGCTTAATTTCACAAAGTTTGCACTGGAAAAGCCTGTATTTTATGATTGTCAGAAGGACATAAACTGAGTGTGGGCAGGAAGAGGAAAACAGGTCAGGAAAATGCTCTTCAGAGTTTGCTCTTGAGCGCACTTCCCTGGTGTGAGTATTTTCACGGCGATGGTCGTACAGGTAACCTGACCTTCTCCAGGCCTGTGCTGTGGGGCAGGAGCCTCAAAAAGCTGGACAGAACATTGCACTGACACTGAAATGCATTCTGCACTGCTGCTGCTGTGTCCCCTTGGGACACAAACTCACCCTGCACGGGGTGTGTGTGCAGCAGAAGAGGCTCCTGACTCCAGCTGTAGTAACTCTGGTCACCTCAGAGCAACGAGGCAGTAACAGGGTTGGTTTTGGCTGTGCCACAACAATAATAAACTGGGCAGGTGCCATCCAAGTGGCTCTGCTGCAGTCGTGTCACCTAAACCAGCTAAAAATTCCCCCATAATAAAAGCTAGCCCGGTTGCTATAGTCACAATATTTTAGGCAAATCTCAGCTTTCATTAAAAAGGAAAGGGAAGGAAAGGTTAGGCTCTCATCTTCCTGAGCCAGAGAAAAGTTTAAAACATTAAGCAAACATGACCCTGCTTTTCAAAGATCAGGAGCTAGGTCTTACCCAGAAAAGCACCAAATTGTTATTAAATGCTGTCATTTTTTTATCGAGTGGGCTTTCTTTCACTATTTTAAAGGCTGCACCGTGATGGTGGGCAACTGCTGCCAAGATTTTAATAATTGAAAATTGGCAGAGCTTTGTAAACTGTTACACAATCAATGAAGGTGCTTCACAGCAGTTGGGAAGATCAAGATAGATATTGGATTAAACTTGCTAATTAGTGCTAAATACAAAATGCATGTGCACTGACCACCTTGCTAGGTTTCCATATCAGGATCAAGACAAACTGAACTGTTATTTCTGCTTTTTTTTTTCCTACTTGCTGCCTGTGTGCTACTGAATTTTCCAAAATATCCACTGAGTTTGCACTGATTATACAGTTTCTTATGGCATTTGTTACAAAATTTATTATATTTTCTTACACTTGCTGACTGAACTCATAGGAAAAAAGGTCCTTTTGTGCCTTTACCAAATTTAATTTTGGGAAAAGTCTCTTCTGGGGATGTGAGCAAGAACGTGGTGATGTTGTTATGTCTGGGACCATACTTAAGTGTCAGAATTTACAATGTTTAATGCCTACCTGGAGATTACTTATCATGTAACGAATTTTGTTGTATTTGTTGGGTAGCAAATGGGTGAAACATGATGGGAGCCCTTGTGAGCCCTTGTGCTGCACAGTCCCATGGCAGTGAGCAGGAGGGATGGACAAAGTGTGTTGCTCTGGCAGGTGGGATGTTTGGGCAGGATTCCTTGCAGGAGCAGAGCCCCACAGCAGGCAGGTTGCTGGAGGAGGAGCAGACCTGGCTCCCATTCATTCCTGGTGTGGCTGCTTCACTGAGCTTGGGGTTTTTGGGATGTGACTGCATCTGGGGAAATGGGGGATGAAATTGTCATAAGTAGCAGACGTGACTTCTGTTGGGAGTGTTGTGGTCCACAGAGAGATTTGGATGTCTACAAAGGGGAATTGTTTGGCCAAATAGCCACTATTTAATAGCCTAGATCAGGTACTTGAGACTAGGCAGGGCAGACCAACACTGAAGTGTCAAAAATACCTTTGAAGCATTGTATTGTTTGTCTACACTGTAATTTTCCTGTGTAGTGGAGGAATGCAGATGTACCTGCCCAGCTGGAGAGCAGGGGAGCTAAACCCATTCGTATTTAGGAGTCTCCTCACTCTACATTTGGGTACTTAATGTCTTTTTCAGCATCTCTACGCCTGAATTCCCTCATCCATAATTCAGCCATGTTTTGAGGCGTTCTGTGATCCTGCACAGCTTCTGCACATCACAGCCAGGGAAGGGACTGCAAGCAGGGCTTGTTCCTTCCACAGTGCTTAGAAAAATGAACCTGCACCCCTACCATGAGGCAAATTGATTGGAACAGTAATTCTGCTGGTGTTAACGACTGACCCAGCTGCTGACAGAGTTTTACACTTCTGTAACCAACAGCAAAGCTTGCTCTTTGCTCCTCTCTTGGCTGTGACCATTCTGCTCTGTTGCTGCAGGGAAGGGGAACTCTTCAGGAAGGTTGGCTCATCCAAGGACAATAATGATAGCCATAATATTTTCCATGTCTTTTGTTGGCAGGAGGGAATGGGGAGGATGTGGTTTTTTTAAAGCAATACCTTCTTAAGTGGGGAAGCATGAAAAAATGAATTACATTTACCAGGAGCAAGTTGGAGTTTATTAATAAAGTTGATTGGTTTTATCCTTTCAGCTTTTTGGAGCATGTGTCTCCGTGATAAGGAGTGAGCAAGAATGCTTACTTGATTAGAGCCAGCAACCAAGGCAAGAGAGTGGCTTCTTTTGCTTGGTTCTTTTTAAAAACCGAGTAATTTCTTTGGTATCCTCTCACAGACAGCCAGTATTAGTTGCATCATTTAAAGCAGTCTTCTATCTCCTGGGTTATTTCCAATGATGTGATGATTTTTTCCTGGCTTATTTACTCCTTTTGCTTCATGAAGAAGTGGATTCTTGCCCTGTGAATGGAAAGAAGCTCTGAAATAGCTGGCTCTGGCTTTGCAGGGAAATCTGTAGTAATTAGAAGATGACCAGTCTAGTTATGTGATAGTATTTAAATGTTTAACTCTGATTTCTACTTGAAATGTATCAGATAGATTTGCAGGGGAATTGACTGCTGAGTGACTAAAATTATTCTGCTCCTGAGGCAATCCCAGTCTGTAAAGGCTGAGTTTCTGGTTATGCAAAGACAGCTGACCCCAAAAAAGTGCCTGTGAGGCAAGATCCTGAAAAGACCTTACTCACATTCATTCTGTGCAATACTACCATCATCTTCCAGTTTGTCTGTAAAAAAGTAGCATCAGGACTGGATCAGGAGTGGCTGTGCAGGAGCTGAATGGGGGTACTGAGTATCTGCAGCAGGCAAATGCAGACCTCACCCAGGATGTCAGCAGAGGTGAAATGTGTTTGGTGTAGCTGAAGGAGCTGAGAGGGAGGTGTGGCTCTGACGTGCCATTGTTTTTGACTGTGTTTGTGACTGCAGCAGTGCCCTGCCAAGCTGTGCTGGTTTGGAAGTTGATCCTGTCAGTGGGATTCCCCAGCCTTCTGCAGGCAAGGGAAGATAGATTGTCCATGGGATTCCTGCATGTGATTCTTATTTAAAGGACAAATTTCCACCATTTTTATGTGGGAGCAGCAGGAACCACAGAGATCTCTCCTGGACTTGAGCTAACCCCTCTGGTCTAGCTGTAATGCTTAGATAATTTAATGTACAAAGCTTCAGGTTGTCGCCATTATGTCCCTTCATGTAAAGTACTTTAGGAACAATTTGGCCAAGGCAGCAGGGATACTTCTGTGTAAATATGTCATGAGATCCAGCCTTTTAATGTTCATAAAAGGCAGGATGTCAATTTAAGCTCTCGTCTATCCAATGCATCTGAGGTCTGCTGATTTATGGAGTACTGTAAATTGCAATCATATAAGCCTGTAACACTCTGGCAGCTATTTAAATAGCAAAACTTTCTTCCAAAAACATGATATATGGAAGGTATAAAAGTTTTAAAGCAGGAGCCTGCTTTAATAGGGAAAGAGTATTAGCTTTCATTTACTGACAAGAAAGAGCTGATTTTCCTTACAAGAAATGCTCCTTCCATAACCACCCCATGCTTCGTATTAATCAAGTCATTGCTTTTCTGCTGCCAAGATACTGGGCAAGATTTGCTTGTGGGGGAATTGGGAAAGGTTAATATTCTCTGAATACTTGGTTGACAGAGCTGAGCAGTCAGGGCACGGATTGAATTCCTGCTCCCCAGTAAAATCAAAGGCCAAACACTCATTTGCTGGTGAAACCAAACGAGGTTTTGTGACCAGGAGGGAAATGGAAGAATGACAAAATAAATCAAGCTGAAGTGTCAGTCTGCAGCGGGAAGGTCCAAGGGCCAAATGTCACTCTCAGCACTCTGCCAGTCACCATGGATGTTCTCACGCATCCTGCCTTCCACCAGACCCTTCCCCTGGCCCCCGTGGGAGGGGGATGCCAGCAGGCAGGAGTGCAAGTGCCTGCCAGTTTTAGGTGCATTAGATTGGCACTTCTGAGATGATAAAAGACACAGGGGCCTCGTGAGAAGGGAATAGGGGATTTGAGCAGTCTGGCAAACTCGCTCATGGTGGCGCAGAAACCTTTGTTTGTAAGTAAGCTGAAGTCTCCAGCATTTAAAATAGCTCTTACCTTGCAGGCCACAAGGAAGTGGCTGTTTATAGGCATCCACGTTCCAGGGGCAAGGAGGAGTAGCAGAGCACAGGCCAGGAAGATGCACTGATGTGATTTCACTGTCAGAAACTAGTTGCATATCAGAATAATTTGCTGGGTAACAAATATCATATATAATAAAAATATTTACACAGAGATAACTACAAACTGGTTCTAGCTTTTTAACACGTCACAGTAATTGACCCTAATAAAGAGGCTGTTAGAAATAGGACTATTCTGTCAAGCTGGGATCTCTGCTGGTTCTCTAGATCAGCTTATAATTTTGAGTACCTTAGGAAGATAAGTATCCCATATAAAAGGGTGTTACTCTTGTTATTTTACAGATGTCGTATGTGTGCTCTTTCTCACAAGTGACTGGCCTGAAACTGCACAGACTTCTGTGACAAAAAAAGAATTGGAAACATAAAACAGAGAGGAGAATGGGGAGAACTCTGTTCTAAATGAGGCCAGTTTGGTGATGAGGGTAACTAATCCTTGGTTGTGGTACCCCAGGGGGAGTGCTGGTGTTTGGCTTTTGTAAATTCCCTGGTGGGAAGGAGCATGAAATGTCACCTCTTCTCCTAAGGAAGGTCATGGGGCTTCTTGCTTTCAGCATTGACAACAGGCTGGAAGGGAGAGATGAAAATCCTGCCTTTAGATATAAGTCTAGCACTGGACATTTAACTGAACTGTGTCATTCAGGAACAAATGAGGCTGCTGGAACCTCTAAAATAGTTGCTCACTAATAATGCTAAGAGCATTGCTCATCTTAGCAAAAAAGCCCTGTCCCTTTTGCACATATAAAACTAACATTTCATTTCCTTCAAGGCAAAGTGCCTACTGTACAGCATTATCCTTCAGGTGTAACAGGATAACTGCTATGCTGATATTAAGACTTGGAAAGGCCACTGAGAGGCCTCTGGGAATGGTGCAGTGGAGGAGAAGGAGGTGTCTAAAGCAGGAAGGGTCCACACGTACACAAGCTCAAGATTTTACATAGAAAGGTGTCATTAAATTCACTGAGCTTCCCTTGTCCTGCTTTCTTGTGTTGCAGAAGGGAAGGGCTGTTCCAGCTGACAAATGTGCTTTATTTAGCTCTGGCTTAGTCTGTTTATTTGTAAGAAGCCAAACTGGAGGGAAGACCTGTCTGTTTGATCATTCCTGGGGCCTATGAAGATGCTTGTTTAACCTGCTGGTTCTTAGGTGTAGGTACTGCTGCTCCACTTGTGCCTCCCTTAATTCTGATTTCAGTGCAGTGTTTAAGGTTCTGAAAAGGAGATTTAAAAATATTTGACTCTACATATGGTGCTCTCTTCAGAGGCTGATCATACGCCCATCTCCTGGCCAGATTCTCAGGGAATATTAATTCCTATACCAGACCTAAATTTAGGGGTATAAGAATTTGACTCATATGCTTGCATTTCTGTACCAAAACAGGAATTTTATGCTAGTGCTAATAGCCAGTTTTATTAGATTGAAAGAGTTGAAGACTGAATTTTACATGGATTTCACCCCATGGATCTCAGTTGTGCCAAGGCAGGCACTCCTCTGTGCTTTGGAGGGGTCTGGTGAGGAGCCCATCTCCTGTGGGAGCATCACTCTCAGGGCCAGATCTCACAAGTGGCACAGATACATCTGTATGCCATTTCTCTTCTGCCAAGAGAAGATATTGGTGGGTTTATCTTACTCCAAAATTCTGGTTTTATCAACTCCTAATGACTTGTGCACTATAACAGGTGAGAAGCTGCCAAAAGCATGTTATTTGATGCTTTTTTGTAACTTCTCTGACATGCTTTTCAAATTTCTTCTTGGCTGTGTCTTGTTACGTGCTGTTTGCACAGACATGAACCCTTCCAACAGACTTAGGACAGTGGTATTAAAGCTGATCATATCCGCTCTCTGATAATGTCTGACCACATCTCTCAGAGACTGCTGAAGGAATATTTTCAGTGGCTATTTTCTTTCAGGCTTATATTGGAGTCTGCACCTCATAACATCCTCTTGAATCCAGAGCACTGCCACAGAGCCAATCCTGAAGGACTAGATGGATAACTTTAATAAAATAATGACATTTCCCTTAAACTTTTTAGGAAGAAAGATATTGTTTTGAGGCAATGATTTTTTTTTAAAGCTTTAGGACAACTTTCACTGTTGCTTACAGTCCTGTGTTTCTTCCCAGGGGATTTCTCTTTTGAACGCTTTCAAATATGTGTGAAGGCCTTCCCACAAAAGTGAATAAGCTAAATGTGGATTCATTTCCAGTTCACTACCTTCTGAAGCGTGGCATTTTCAGCCTTTTGAGCTGGTCTTCCAGTTGGCCACAGAAAGCATCACAATTGAGTATTAACTTTATTGTCTTGAGAAATCATTTCTCTTGAACACTTCCAGTGTCCAGTGTCTTAAAAGCTTTTTCTCACAGCTAAATTCCCAAGCTGGTGAGTCAGATGGAAAAAAAAAAGAAAATAAAAGAAAAAATATTTCTTCATCTGAAGCTACACGCAGTCATTCTTTTGAAATACCTTTTATTTTCTGATGTGGTGTTCATGTACAAGAACGCATAGATTAGCTCATACAGGAAAATAGAAGTGCTTGTGCTTGGTTAGAATGCACTGCTTTGCCTGGCAAATCATAAATATCCTGTTATCTTGCTGCAATTGGTCATTTTGTTTGCTCCCTGATGTCTGGAGTTTTGCTGTGGCAGCAGCTGAAGCTTTGTGCTCCATATCCTTGAGCCTGACAGTAAATCAAGAAGATCTGAAGCAGCAGTGGTTTGTGATGCACAGATGAGCCTGGTGGCACAGCTTCACAGAGACAAGAATCTGGGAAAAATAAAGTCCTTAATGCCAGGCAGTGTCAAGCTAGGACATGCACACAGAGCTGCTTCATTCAGCTAGATGTTTGTGTATTACTGTCTTAATAGATATGCACTGAAGTTTTAAGTTTCCTGTGGCTGTGAGCAATAGGTGGGAATGGCAGCTTGGGGAAGGGGCCTCAGATGTCAGAGCAGAACTCAAATGTGTGCTAGTGCTGCAGCACTCACTCACATGAAACCAGGGTTTGAGACAGATGTGGTGGAACTGCAGCAATGAAAATGTCTCTAGATATTTTTCACCCCTTGCGAGAGACAGATAAAAACCTTAACTGGGACATGGGTGTTGCGAGTTTGCAAGAAACTCCTGAAAGTCTCTGAGCTTGGAAGCACTCACAATCTCAGAATAATAGTTTGAATGCAAATTTTGGATTCAGATAAAGCTTCTCTATTTTGCTCTGCTTCAAGGCTTAGGTTTGAACACATTCTACAGATGCCTTTTTCAGGCACACCAGATCTCCCTTGGCACAAACCACAGCCAGGACAGTGGTGCTGTGGCACTGTGTGCAGAGAGCAAAGCCTAATGCTCCAAAGAAAAAGACTAAACATTTCCTTGGAGCAGAAAAGTGTATCATCACCTACTCAACATGAGAGAGCATGTTCATAAGGAGAGGGAAGCTGGTGGGTCTGTCAAAGATGAGGCTGTAAGTGATGCTTATCCCTTTTAGCTCAGGTTACAGTGCAGGGTAGCACACACCCTGTGATAAATCTCTGCCACTGACTTTGCTTTCGGGAGTTGTGCCTTGTTCATGTAAAAGGGAGGATTAGTATGCTATTCTATTACCTTAGTGATTTGCACTAGACTTGGAACAGGATTTTGGGCAGTCCCTAGTTGCTTTCAACACCAGCCAGAATGGAATAATTCCTTTGCCCCACCTGTATCTCAAATCCCATGCAGAGTTTCTTTGTGTTAGTTTGTTTGTATATGCACTGTCAGTATTATCAAATTCTCTGAATTCTTGAAAGTTTCTGTTCTTCAATAATCCTTTGCTTGATTTAGTTTTCAGCCAATGCCTACATTTTCCATTAATCTGGAGTAAACAGGAAGCACATCTCCTGGAAGAAAAGTAGTCCTTGCCCTATAGCAGCTGCCTGAGAGGAGGCTGAGGGTCACTGCAAATGAAGGATTTGGGGACAGCAGCAATAAGAAATGTGGAGGTGCAATTGGTACTTGAACAGAGTGAGAGAGAATCACTCGATCCCAAATCACTGCTGGCTTAATGGTGTACTTATATTACAAAAAAAAATCCTACAAAACAGCAAACCAAAATTCAGCCTCAAGGATTTGGTGTTTCTTTAGGATTTTTGCAGTCTTTCAGGTAAGGCTAGCACAGAGCAGGGGAAGGTGATGGTTAAACCATCTCATTAAACCCTCCCAACATGGTATATTGCACAGCCCACCTTCACCTGGTAGTCCCATTTAATTTTATTTATTTAAAGGATTTCTGAATTTCAGCACTTGATTATCCTATCTAAGGTAAGCAGTGATGTGTATGTCATGGCTGAATACCAAAGCTATTTTTCCCTATTTCTTAAAAGTGTTTTGAATTCTGGATATGTCATTCATTATGACCACAGTACTTGCAGACTTCCCCTCACCTGAAAATTTAATAGCATACTTCCCATTCCATCACCTTGATAATTAATGCAAATTTTGAAAACACTGTGAGATTTGGGACAGGCTCTGCAGCATCCACGAGTAGATCCTTCTGTATTGTGATTGTTCCATGGGGGAGCAGTCTTTGGATACAGGCAGCTTGTCACACTCTGCTTTACCTATAACAGAGAAAAAGTTCAGCAAGAGATTTTCCCTGGTTTGTTTCTGAGACTGGTGAGTGAAACAGTATTGAAGGGCTTGCTTTGAGATCGATGACAGCTACTGTTTTTACCTCCAGAAGGTTTGTTACCTGCTGTAGAAATAAAACACATTTCTTTGCCATGCTTTCCTCTTAACAAATCTACTGCTGGCTGCATCTCATCTCCTTGTTATCTTCCTGATTCTGACAAATGGTTTGATTTGTTTCTGCAGGAACTGGAGTTAATCCGATTGATTTATAAATCTCCCAGCTACTCCTTTTTTCTCTCTTTAAAGGACTGCACTATGCTGATCTTTTTTCAGTCTTTCAGTAGCTTATCCCTCCTCTGTAGGATCACTAAGATGAATGCTAATAGTTCTTTGATAGCTTCCACCAGCTCTTTTGGCAGCTTCGATAGTGTTTGTCAGCCTCTGTCTGTCTGAAATTTGCTCATTTCATTACCAACCATTTATTTGCAAAGTAATATTTTACATAAAGATGTTTCATTCATAAAGGCCACTGGTGTTGTAGGGCTCTCCTCTGTAGATAGTTCTCCTGTGTTCGTTGTTGACATTTTCTTTCTCTTTGCACTTCCTTCTCTTCCTGATGTTACTTGAGAGTGATTCCTTATTCTTCACATCTTTTACAGCTGTAAAATGATTTTGTCCACACACTTTTTTAGTGAATAAACATATCTTTCTTATTCTTTATAAATTCTCTATAACATTAACTACTTAAAATAATTTGTCTAAGGGAAAAAAGAAAGCATCCTCTCTTTACACACTTCTCTTTTCAAGCCTTTCTTACACTTTCCTGGGTTGTCCTCATCCCACACTTATTCATGTGAAGCTGCTATTTTTTCTGCCACACCATAGACATTTTCTGATCATTATCCATGGTCTATCTTGTCCATTCTTCTCCTTCCCTCCAGCCAAGAGTCATGGGCATCTGCTTCCTGCTGGCTGCCAGACTGGGTGACTTTAGTGCCCAAAAAAATGACTAAAGTTTCTGCTTGGACTTTTCCAAAAATGTCTGCTTGCTCTCACTTTGGCAGAATCTGTTCCCTAAACTGAAATTGAATTGATGAGAATTTTGGTGCCTCTAAAGCCACACTCTCTAATGGTTTTACTGCTTTTTGAAAAAAAATCACCCAGATCTAATTGCATTCTTGGAAATGATTGGAGCACTCTAATATATAGGGGAGAATTTCTGTGGTCTCTGAGAAACCTTTTATTCAGAAACAGCCAGAAAGACCATCTAATGCTTACAGGAAAGATACTTTGAAGAGCTTTTTTCAATTAAACGAGTGGGAAAGAGTCATGAGAAGACTTAGCACTGGGGTGCATTCAAGAGAGAAGATTTGGGCTACCGGGATGGAAACTGCTTGTTGCAAGGCAAGAAAGTATATTAAAGGTCAGGAAACAATTTGTAGTTCAAGAGCAAAAGCTTCTGAAAGCTCTTAATTCCTGATGTAATTACCCTCTGTGAAGCAGGGCATTAGCACTCCATGTTGCCCTAATTAGTTTACCAGACCACATATTCCAGGTAAATCGTGCTTGCAATTGGCCTGGTGCTTGTTTGTGATTAACAAGCATTCAGATGAAAAATTGAATGTCATGTGAGCACTACTCCAAGCTCAGTAAATGTCAGGCAGTCGAGATAGTGGGGAAGCAGCAGCAGCAAAACACCAGGAAAAAAACCCCACGAGCTGTGCATAGGAGGAGCCTTCTAGAATTCCTCCTTCTAAAATAAGAGGCTGTGGAAGCAGAGACAGTCTAGTGAGGAGCTGTAACTTAAAATATTAATACTGACAAAGAACAGAAGAACAACTCCACTTACTTTATCTCAAGCCATTAGCTTTGATTTAGTGCAGCCAGGGAAGCCTTTTGGTACTTTCCGTGCTATCTTCACACCCCAGTTTAATAGCATTTGTTTAAATGAGGAGTGGTCCCTCAAGCAATATTTCTCTTTAAGAGGCAAGTCCCAGCACAGAGTAATAAGTAAACTGGGAACAATATATTTTAAAAGAAGAAATAGATTCTGCCAGCTCAGTTTAAGGAAATATTTATTACACGTAATTTCTCAACTGTTTTCTGAGTAAGCAAGATGATCCTTATGAACAGCAAACTGGAAGGAAGAAAAGAATGAGAGTCATTATGGGGGGTTTAATCTTCTGTGTGTCTGCCTGTTGTTCTGAATGAAGTCTTGACTTACATGAACTAATCGCATCTCCCCTGGATGTCTCAGAAATTTTAGCCCCCAAATGACCTTGTTTTCAACACTACCATGCACCTGCATCCTCCTCATCACGTTTTGCTTTCTAATAAGTGACAACAAGCTTGGTGAATTTAGGGGAAGGAAAGGGGTGCAAGCTCAGTCTTGTCTTGTCTTGTCCTGTCCATGACCAAATATTTTCCATCCCATTGAGTTGCAGGTGTGATGACACTTGGCAGAGTGGGAATGGAGTTGCTCTGTTTTGTGCTCGCATGGCTGCTCTGGTGCCAAGTGAGAGGGTCTGTTTGCTGTAACTTATTAAAACCCACATCCCCAGCTCCTTGCAGTTCATAGTTTCTTGTGAGTTTTCTGCTGTTTGTCTCCTCTGAGAAGCAAATAGGCCAAGTGTCAAACATGGGCTTAAAACATGTGCATCATGTAAAAGTAGCATGGTTCAACAACCTCAGAATAACTGCTTTTTTTTTCTTTATATAAACATATTAAATTGGTATTGAGTTTCTAGGGCATCATTTTAGCTGTAGCTAAAAATACAATCAGTACACCACATTTTGGCAGATTTAACTCAGCAAAATTGTTTATATGCAAAATGTTTCCTGCTGAGTGTCACAAATAATAATTTAGTTTAGAATGTGGCACCCCACAGATCCAAAAAGCACTGCTGTGGAAGGAAGATGTTGCTCCCTCCCCTCTTTCAAGTGTTCTGGTATCTTGCTTTCCTGTCAGTGTGAGCCCTTTGCAGACCCAGACACAGATATTTTACAGCTGCATTATTAAATTGGTTAAATACTTCCTTTCTTTTACCTCCACAGAATTATGACAGAGTGCTCTACCTCTTGTTCCTTTTTGTATTACTTTTATTAGTCACAGGAACGTCGTTGAACTGATCGACACAGTTTGTTAGAAATCTATGCAATTTTTTAAAATCCAATTACACGTGGTTTAAATTCTATTCCTTTTGTTAATGTAATCAGACATCATGTTTGCTTTGCTTATTGGAGAGTGGTTGCTCATCTCAGAGCTGATGGCTCCAAGTTGTTACAATTGCCATTTTTTATTTCCTGTGATTCACTCATATTTTTTATTTCTCTTTTATGGGAAGACTTTCCAGTGAGTTTCTCTTTCGTAGCTTAGTTCTTTGTCTAAGAACTTGTGCAAACTGGACAAGAATGAGTGGAAACAGGTCCCATACTGGGAGTATACTGGAGAGTGTTGTGAGAAGTTAATTCCTGAACCTAGAAAGCTCCAATTCCCCTTGATATGCAATGGGACATAGTCTCTGTGGCTGGGAGGACAATGGGAAGGTCACTGGTGACTCAGCTTTCACTGTTGGCAGGGATGCAGCAGGTAGGAAAGGGTGGATGGTGCTTTCAGTGCCCTTGTAAATCATGAACAGGTTTGGACACAGCCCCTGTTCCTCAAGGCATTGTTGATTCAGTTCTTACTGATCAGTCTGGTACCTCCAAAGGCTGCCAGAGAGAGCAGTAAAGCTGCAGGAAAGAAGGATTTGCTCACATCACTGCTCCCCATCTGGGGTCCTGACTGCCTGCAGGGCTTCTGCTCCTGGGGAGGGGCTGAATGCAGAGAGGACAATAAGTGATCTGCAGTGACAGGAATTGGTCACACATGGTGATGACAGCAGCCCCATGTTATTTCATTGTTTTCTTAGGCTAAATAGCATGTTTGTTAGACTGGGAAGAGGATATTAACCAATGCTTGGTAAAGGAGTATGGAATCCCCCTAGAAAGGGGGTCTAAAGGTGGATTTCACCTTCCTCCTTTCTCTTACAAAAAGTTCCTAGGAAGAACAACACTGAGCCATTTAAATAAGGAAATGGGAAGTTGTGCAAATAAAGGAGTATTCTTTTGGGGGTTATTTGAACCATTTTATATAATGTATCTAACAAGCATCAAACCAAAAATGAAAGGGAAAAAACCCAAGAGTGTTCACATGGATGCCCCCTGGTGCTGCAGAGAAACTGCAGTCACTGCGTTGGTCATGCTACAAACACAAAACAGAAACATATCCTGTGCCTAAAGATCCCATGATCCAAGACAATTGGGGATAAAGGGGGTAGCAGGTGCACTGCTGCTGAGCCTGGGTGGTTTCCTGGCTGGTTGGAGGTTCAGGGTGTGCTGTAGCATGGGGGTTCCAGGAAGGATTTGAAGGAAGGCAGTGACTTGGGTTTGCAAATGCACATGGGTGTGCATTTCAAATTAGTCCTTAGAAATCACGAATTGCATTTTGGTCTCCTTAGCTCACAGCTACTTCCCTCAATAATATCGAGCTTTCCCAGGTAAAGTAGAGGCTGAATTTGATTGTAATGATGTTGTACACAACTCATCATTACTCAGGTGATAAAATAACTTGGGGGGTGCAGTGAGTAGCCAGAGCCTGGGCAGCACTGACAGTGTTTATGTGAGATGTAGGTTAACCTGTGTTTATCTTTTATCTTCCCAACAACTCATGTTGCAAAATAACCTCATATCCTTTACAGGGTTAGTGTTGGTTGGAACTTCATAATTACCTGCTTCTCTTTTGGTCAAAATGATAAAAACTGAGAATGAAAAATTTGGGACTGAATAGTGCAATTCTCAGGCAAAAGCTCCTGATCAGGATCTGAGAACAGCTACTTGCAAGGGCCCTGGTGGTGCTTTGGGATTTCAGTCTGAATCCCTGTGGACCAAGGTTTGTCACTGTCTTTTCCTACTGAACAACCATGTGAGTTTACATCGAAGAGTCTGTGACCATTAAGGAAAATTAAAGCTAGCTCAGAGGAGGGGAGATGGGCACTGAAGGCTTATTTCTGTAGGCAAACTTTTTGGCTGTGACCCGAAAGTGTTGCAATGGAAAATGATTGTCAGCTTTTCAATCATGTCCCTTTTTATTGGGAAGGGAACACCAAGTGTACCATGTACAAATTTTTCTGTGATAAAAGATGTCATTTAAAAAGTCAGACTTAATTAATTATGAGGACTTCAGGCTGGATCAGAAATTGATATGCCTTGCAAAAAAAACCAAGTTAATAGGAGTGCAATTATTGCAGGAAGACCCTTGGTATTAGACACTGTTTGGATATTGCCCCATCCTGTTGTCTAGAAAAATGTATTCCAAAAGCATTTTGGCAATGGAAAGGAGTGCAGTTCAGTGAAAAAGTGAGATAGATGAGAAAGGAAGAGGTTTCTGAGCATAGTGAATTTAAATAGTATACCATAATGTGCCAGTAGCAGTCAGATTTTTACACTGAATATAATAGCAATATGGCTTTGTCAGAGCTGTTTTTATATTAAGAGCTTTCAGGCTTTTTGAGAGGCACAGATCACAATTAAAGTGTTCAATTCTCATTTGAGTCCCCTTGAGCTTTGTTTCTCATCACACACAACAGTAGGAATGAATTAGGTGTCATCCCTCTTCGTGCCTGTGTGGGCCCACAGAGCTCTGTGGAAAAAGCTGCTTAAATTTGTTTGCTGCTGCTGTCCCATGGAACATGATAATTGAAATGTGGGTATGGGAGGTGTGACACAGAGAATCTGATACTGTCACATCAAGGCTCCTCTTAAAATAGTTGTCAGAGCAGGGGATGGAAGGGACATTCAGCTGAAGTAAAATGCTGCAGATCACTTTGTGTGCTTTCTGGAGAAGGAGAAATAGGACTTGGTATTTACAGGCCAATTTACCTTGACCAGGCTCTTCATATACTTTGGTCTGTTTCCAGTCTTTCACTTCAAATTCCTGGTGCAAATTATTCCCTGACATAAAGAAAATAATCCTCCAGAATGGTATATTTTTTTTCCAGATGAAATAAAATCTCAACAGTTTGGAACTTTGACCAAAGCTCAGCACAAATTTTAGAGTGACAAAATGTTCACTAGAAAAAAAACTAATGAATGGAATCAGTAACTTAGGAACAAGACACACCTTTGAACCAGAATGTAATGGGATCAGAGGGGAGAAATTAATGTCTTGGTGTTTGAACATCATGCATCCTTGATCACTGGAAGAATAAATGGATGGAGTGGATGATATCCTAATATATATATATATATAGATA
>VWZV01001848.1:22027-34832 GCA_013397155.1 Irena cyanogastra | reverse complement strand
TCCCCCCGCCCGCAGGGGACAGGAAGGCAACGCCTTCCCCGGTGCGGGGAGAAAATGAAAGCGGCGGCTCCCGCACCCCCGGGGCCCCATGGACGCGCCGAGCGCTCGGGACGCGCTCCCGGCCGAGGCCTCCTGCCCCATCTGCCTGGAATATTTCCGGGACCCCGTGTCCATCCACTGCGGCCACCACTTCTGCCGCTCGTGCATCGAGCGCTGCTGGGAGTGGCCCACGGCGGGGTTCGCGTGCCCGCGGTGCCGGGACACGGCCCCGGAGCGAAGCCTCCGCCCGAGCCGGGAGCTGGCGCGGGTGCTGGACATCGCCCGGCAGCTGAGCCGCGGGGAAGCCCTGGGAATCGGGGACGAGGAGGAGGAAGGATGCCAGAGGCACCGGGAGCCCCTGGAGGTTTTCTGCAAGGAGGACGGAGCTCTGCTGTGCGCGATCTGCCGCGAGTCCCGGGCGCACCGCGCCCACACCGTGCTCCCGGTGCCGGAGGCTGTCCGGGAATACAAGGTAAAGGGAGGGTTTTCCATCCGGGAGCTGGGCCAGCTCCGCCACGGTAGAAATGTCCTCCCGGGTTCGGTCCCCCGGCCCCCAGCCCGTTTAAGGGCACAGGACACGCTCCAGTGCTTCTGCTCTCTCTGTTCTCCGAGCCTGGAGGGACCGGAGTCTTCATCCTCCGTCCTGCTTTGGAATTCCAGTCTCTGCCCAGCTCCAGCGGCTGGCAATCCCTAAAACAGGAACGTGGACAATAAGAGCAGGACTGTTTTCCTGAGCCGGGAGGAGAAACGGGGCTGCCCGCACTCCAACCCCCTGCCCAGAGCGTGGTTTTGAAGCTGTCCCAATCTCCAGAGAAATGGGGTCTTTATCTTGTGTTCCCTCAGGAACAAATCCAGGCTCGGCTGCAAACCCTGAAGGAC
Organism: Irena cyanogastra; assembly: GCA_013397155.1. Taxonomy (NCBI): domain Eukaryota; kingdom Metazoa; phylum Chordata; class Aves; order Passeriformes; family Irenidae; genus Irena; species Irena cyanogastra. Next base: position 33,914 of record VWZV01001848.1, on the reverse strand, counting down.
GACAGAGACAAACTCCTGGAGTTCCGGGAGGCTGAAATGAGGAGAAACTGGGAGTATTTGGTAAATGCTTCGGAACAGAGGGCTGGGCTTTCCTTCCAGGGGGCTTTGACTCCCCCTTCCCACCCAGCTCCGCTCCCCATGTGTCCCACCCCGCAGGAGAAGACCGAAGCCGAGCGGCAGCGGATTCTGTCCCAGTTCCAGGGGCTGCGCCTCTTCCTGGAGGAGCTTTCCTGTCGCCTCCTGGCTCGGCTGGGGGACCTGGAGAGCGACATCGGGAAGGTGCAGGAGGAAAACGTGACAAGCCTGACAAAGGAGATCTCCCGGCTGGACACCCGCGTCCAGGAGCTGGAGGAGAAGTGCCGGCAGCCAGCCAGGACCTTCCTGCAGGTGACGAGGGACAACGAGGTGGAGCCCTTGGGTCCGGCGGGGTTTAGAACAACCCGGTGCAGTGAGATCACAGCAGGGGGTGGAACGAAGTGATCTCTGGGGGTCCCTTCAACCCAAACCATTCTGTGGTGGGGCTGCACCCCACTCCAGACCCCAGTCCGGTGCCTCAGCGGTTTTCCCGCTGGTTGGACTCGATGGGCCTAGAAAACCTCTTCCACTTACCTCTTGTGTCTCCATGATTCTGAGTGATTCACCGAGTCCCATGCCCCTTCTCTCCCTCCCAGGACATCAACGGCACCTTGAGCAGGTACGAACGGGGCTTCCTGAGCTCCTCCTCCTGCCCCGGGCTGGGACTGGGGGCTGGATCCTGTGTTTGGCCTCATTTAGAGACCAAAGTATTTGGTTTTGTGGCCAAATCCCTTACAAAGGGGTGTGACCCCATCCCTAAAGGCTCGTCTGTAGATGTGCACAGAGAATTCCTTGGGCTCCCTCCGGGGTGGACCCTCAACCTCTTCCTTCCGTCCTTCTCCAGCCTCGGAAAGGAAAACCTCCAGCTGCCCCTGTCGCCTCTTCCAGAGCTGGAAAAGAAAATTCATCACTTCAGGGAGGAAAACATTCCCCTGGAGGAGACACTGAGGAGCTTCCAAGGTATCGGAGCAGGCTGGGGAATGAAGTGATGAATTTAATTGATTTTATTATACATAGAAATTGTATTTATTATATGTTTAGCATATAATTATTATGCATATGTGCAACAATAAATTATATTTGTTTACTTAGAGCATATGCTGTATCTTATTGCAATTATTTTAATTGCAATTAGTTTTTTTATTGCAATCCTGTTTTATCAGAGCTCCGTTCATCATTCTCAGCGTGGCAGAACAGCCTTCCCACTTTATCCCTGCATTTTATATCAGTCCTTGTCTCCCTTCTCCTCTTTTTTCAGACATCCTGGTGTTTGAGCTGCCGGAGAAAAGTGAGTCCTGGCGTGGGGGATGAGGGGTGGGCCACGAGCTAGTGGGAGGTGCCGAACACACGGTGGGAAATGAGGGGAAAAGCCCCGCGGGGGGCCGGGGAATCCTCACCGCGAGGATCATCCCGCGGGACGAGGGAATGCGGCATCCACGGAGTCCCCTCTGGCGCAGTGACAGTGACGCTGGACCCCAGCACGGCTCACCCCCAGCTCCTCGTGGCGCCCGACGGGAGCAGCGTCAGCTGGGAAAGCGCCCGGGACCCTCCCGGAGACGAACCCGGACCTGGCACCGACCCCCCCGCGGACGGACCCGGACCCGGACCCGGCACCGACCCCTCCGTGCTGGGCCGCGAGGGCGTCACGGCCGGGAGGCGCTGCTGGGACGCGCAGGTGGCCCCCGCGGGGTCCTGGGCCCTGGGGGTGGCCGGGGAGACCCCCGGGAGCGGGGGAGAGACGCCCGGGAGCGCCGAGTGGGAGCTCTGGTCCATGGGGCTCTGCCAGGGCCAGTTCTGGGCTCTCACCACCCTGGAGCGCATCCCGCTGTTCCCGGTCCGCGCGCCCAGCAGGGTGCGGGTGGCCCTGGACTACGAGGGGGGCCAGGTGTCTTTTTTTGATGCTGATGAGAGGAGCCTGATCTTCGCCTTCCCGGCGGCCTCGTTCAAGGGGCAGAGCGTCCACCCCTGGTTCCTGGTGTGGGGCGAGGGCTCCCGGATCACCCTGTGCCCCTGAGCTTCTCCAAATCCCGAGGTTTGTCACCCATTCCCGGCTCTTCCAGGGACTGCTGAAGTCTTTTTCCACTCCCAGCGATGCTGAGCATCCCTCGGGGTCGCTGTCCCGAGTTGTCACCCCTAAATCTGGTGGCTAAAAATGGAGCCACGTCTGTTCCACCCCATCCCGGACCATCTCGATCCCTTTTCTCTCCTCTCCTCTGGCTTTAGACGAAATAAAAACCCAACATTTACATGTTTTAACTTCTTCTTTGTCTGGTGTTTCTGGGTGTCGGGATCAAGCTGGAATTTTGTTTAATTAAACGCTATTCCTGGTGTTTGCACCCTGGAAGAGCCACATGCCCCGCACAGGTGGCCCAGGGTCCCTTCTCCCTGGTCCCTTCTCCCTGGAAGCCACGCGCCACTGCCGGCAGTCAGGAAGGACACGGAGGGGGAAATCACAAGGTTTTTTATTATTAATGATAGAAATCATGGAACCCACAGACCTGGTCACCACGGGGACCTTTTCCAGAGAGAAAAGGGCAATTCCACCCATTGGAGGTTGGGGAAAAGGCTGAAATAAATGTGATTTGGAGCCCTTGGTTTGGAGGTGACCAGCTCAGATGGGATTATCTACAGCTAGCCAGGCAAGCCTTGGGAAAATTTGCCTTTCCATCCTGATTTCTCCAATTTTCCCACTGTTCCCCACTTCTCTGCCCCACAGTCTCTTCTCCACAGCTTCTCCCCTCTCTTTTGCCTCGTTTTTCCCAGGTTTCTTCCTTCTCCCGGCGGACAAGGAAGCACAGACCTGCCCCAGGGGCTGTGAAAAGCGGGGGACACTTTTCCCTCAGGGACACAGGCGGAGCTGGGACCTGGCCCCCACCACCCAGAGCCAGGGCCGGACCCTCTCCCCGGCGAAGGACACGCGGGAAAAGACAAACAGGAGCCCCCCGTCCTCGGCGTCGAAAAACGCCACGGTGCCCCCGCCGCAGTCCAGGTGGACGCTGACCCTGCGGGGCAGCCACCGCAGGGCCACCAGGGTCACCTTGCGGGCGGTCAGCGCCCGGACCTGCCCGCCCCACTTCTCCAGCCCCCAGATGCCGCCCTGGGGGCCGAGGCTGAGCTGCCCCTTCCTCCGCACGGATTCCCGGGCCACCCCCACGGCCCAGTCGCCACCGTCCCCCACGTCCACGTCCCAGCAGTGCCGCCCGGCCACGAAGCCCTGGTGGCCCAGCACGAAGGGCCAGTAGTCAAAGCGCTCGGGGCTGTCCGGGAGGTCTCGGCGTCCGGCTCCGCGCCACACGCTCTTGCCGTCCTCGGACAGCACGAGGTCGGGGTGAGCCGTGTCGGGGTCCAGGGTCACGCTGGCTGCGGGGGAGAGAGCCGGGGGTCAGGACCAGACCCTGTTCGGCATCTGACCTCCTTGAGTCGCCCTGGTTTTCAAATTATCTCTTTTTTTCATACCAGGAAAAGCCCTTTTCCCTTCCTCTGCTCCATCTCCAGGTTCTCCCTGCAACGTTTCTGTTCCCAGTTTATATCCGGGATGGGAGAAAGGCAGCTCAGCTCTTCCAGCTCTCCCCAAATATGACCTAAATCTATTTTTGTTCTCCTTCTGGGTACCTTGGAGCTTCCTCAGGGTTTCCTTCAGGGCACTGCTCCTCCATGAGAAGTGACAAACTCGCTCTTCCGGCCCTGGAGCTGCATCCAGGGGCAACTGGAAAGTCACTTTCCCACACCTGGAATAAAAAAAAAATAAAACCAACAAAACCCTGCTCACACTTCTGAGAACAACCAGGGAGGTTTCAGGAGCCACCAGCAATGAGGGATGGTGCTGCTGAAACGTTGGGTTTTCATTTCCCCCCTTCCCTTGAAAATCCAGAAGATCAAAGGGCAAATTTCCCTGTTGGATTAATTTCCTTTTCTTTTTTCTAGACCTTATTTTTTTATGAGGATGGAAGGAATTTTTGAGGAGGACTGGGCTGGAGTGAAGAGCCAAGACTTTAAATTATGTTGAGGTTTTGAGACCAAATCCCCGTGGATTAGCACATCCCAAAAGTAGCCGAGGACCCAAAGCCTCCTCCCTGGAGCCGAGTTCTGAGTTCCCTCCTCCATTCCTCTTGGGAAATCTCATGGAAAAGATTTTCAGGGAGGCCGCGAACCTGCTGATGGAGCTTTTCACATCCTGGGGGAAGAGAGAGAAAGGAAAGGCTGCTCAGCGTGAGATCCCTCAAATCACAGCAAAGCGAATTATTTGGAAATGCAAGGAACCACCAGCCCTCCCACGGGGACTTAATTCTCTTTTCCCCATCTCTGCAGGCCCCTCCCTCTGATTTTCCCTCAGAACAGGAGAATTCCCTCACCAGCTGCTGGTTCTTCTCCTCCTGCCCCTGTGCTGGGGTGTCCTGGTGGGAAATCTCCGGGGGTTTTTTTGCCTGCCTCTTCTCCAGCTCATTTTTCAGATCTTCCAGCTGTGGGAGTGAGAAGAGCTCAGCATCTCCCCAGAATCTGCAGCCCCAAATCCAAGCGGGGCTTTTAAATGACAAACTAAGGAAAAGTAGGGTGGGAAATACCCCGAGGAACTCATGGAAAGGCATTTCCCACGGGAAAACACCTCTGGATTCAAATCCCCACAGCTCCCTGCCCAATTTTGGTCAAATTCTGCCCAAATCCATGCGGTAACGGCGTCTTCTCTGCCAAAGGAATGTTCCCGAGGTCGGTGTGTCCCTAAATGTCCCCGAAGGTCAGCAGGTGGCACCTACCAGGTCCTCCAGGGCAGCTGTCCTTCCTCGGAGTCCTCCTCTCCTGGCTCAGAAAGCCGAATCCCCGCTGGAATTCCTTCCCAAAGGATCCAGACCCTGCCGGGTTTCTCCCTCTGACGGGGCTGGATCCTTCCTCTGCTCTTCCTTCCCTATCCCTGGTGAATCCGTGGCACGGCTGGGCTGAGCCTGCGCGTCAGGTCTCCCCACACCTCTCCCGGCTTCTCCTCATCAGAATTCCAGGATTTTATCCCTCGAGCTGCTGCCCCGGGGAGCTGCCACCCGGCTCCTTTTGCACTGAAACTATCCACCTCCCCAAAAATGCCTGGAGACACGGGACGTCCAGGTTCCCAGGTGGGCGAGGAGCTCCCAGGGCTTGACGGGACCACAGATGGGGCAAATCCGACAAAAAGGGAAGGAAAGGCACAACCAGAACCTTGAGGGCGTTGACAGAGGGACACGAGTCGGGGTCCAGGACACCCTTTCACCTCCATCCCCGTGGCCAAGTCTGGGCTCTGAGCTCACCGGAAAACTTCTCCAGGGAATTTTTCACCCCCTGCTCCTCCACTGAGCTCCGTGGATACATTCATACTTATTTTTTATTTTTATGGAACTTTTAGTGGCAGGATCTCTGCCACCGAGTTGGGCTCACAGCTCGGGCAGGTTTGGAGATGCAAATCCCAATTCCAGTGCACGTTTCCCACCGGGAAGAGCCAGGGAGGAGTCGCCGGCTGGGGGAACGGCAGGGCTGGGAGCGAACACCCCAAAAACGCTGCCAGGAAAGTTTCGGCAGAAGGGAAGAGGGCGGACCCCGCTGAAACAGCGACAGAGCCTCGGGCTCGGCTCCTTCGTCTCGGAATGGGGAATCAGGTGGGGAAAGGAGTCGGCAGAGCCTGGAAAACCAGCCTGGGTGGGAAGCGCTTTGCATCGCCCTGGAGAGAAGGGACTCGCCGGGTGGAGATCAGAGACAGGGAGGGACCCCGGAGGAGCCGGGGAAGAGGGATCTGTGCCCCGAGGGATGCGGAGCCTTCCCGGGACGCGGTGTTCGTGCCAGGAGCTGCCTCCGGGAGGATCCCGGTGGGACCCGTGGGGATGGGGAGGGGGCTCCGTCACGGGGTCTCCACTCATCCCGTGCCTGTTATTCCGGGCCCAGCGTCGCTCCCGGTTCCTCTTCTCGTTTCCGGAATTAATAACGGGGCTGTTTCGCTGCTGCCGCTTCCTCTTTTGGGTTTCCTCGGAAGAAAATCGCGCGTTTTTGAGGAAATCGATGTCGGTGACAGCGGCAAAAAGTGCTAAAGCTCGTGTCGTGCCCCTGCCCGCCCCGGGTCTCCGGCCTGAGGCACCGCCCGCCCTGGACTGATCCCACCTCGTCCCTCCCCAAGGGCCAGCACGGGGGGGACAGCCTTTTTTGGGGATTAATGAAGTGGAAAATTGGATTCCAGGAGGGTCTGTGTCCCTCCACGGTCTGTGTGAGAGGCTGGGGAGGCGGAAGCTCAGCGAGGGGTCCTCATCCCGCTCGGATTTTCCTAATTTATCACCCAGAGGCTCAGAAACCCAGAGGAACACAACTCCCGGCGGGGCAGGGAGGGGAGGATGCAACACAAAACGTTCTTTTATTCGAGACAAACGTCAGGAATGTGGACAGAGACGGGGAGCAGCCCCCAAACCGAGGGGTGAAGGGTTCAGGACACACCCTGGACAAAAAGCACTTTGGCAAGAGAGGAAACCGGGAGGATTCATCCCGCCGAGGGCACAACAAGGTAAAAACCCCACACACTGAACCTGGTTCTCCGCCTCCAAGACTCCTCCTGGCGCGGCCGCTCCGCCACCGGCCGATCCCTGGGGCCACCCCAGCGCTCCCGAGACGCAGAGGGGCGGCGGAGTCCCGCGGCATCACCGCGGACACATCCCGAGAGCCCCCTCAGGGGCAGATCCGCAGCGAGAACCCGAATCCCACCCAGTCCAGCGGGGACATGACCTGCCCGGCCACCGCGCGGTCCTCGCAGCGGGGGCTCCGCGTCACCTCCAGCAGCCGCGCCCCCATCCCGATCTTGAACCAGGGCAGGACCCTCTCCCCGTTGAAGGCGGCCCGGGTGTATTCCAGGATGGGAACGTCGTCGCCGGCCCTGAAGAAAGCCACCCGGCCCCCCTCGTAGTCCAGGCAGACCCGGAGCCGCCGGGGCGGGGGGTGCAGGCGGAGGTTGGCGCGGGGGGAGGTCAGGGAGTGAAACGCCTCCAGCGCCCACACCCCCTCTTTGGGGGTCAGGCTCAGGGGGCCCTTCCTGCGCGCGGACTCCCGGACCACGCCCAGCGCCCAGACCCCGCCCTGCCCCACCTCCACCTCCCAAAAATGCCGGCCCGAGGCGAAGCCCCGCCGGGCCAGCACGCAGGGCTCGAAGTCGAAGCGCTCGGGGAGGTCCGGGACGTCCCTCGGCACCAGCTGTCCCCGCGCCTCCTTTCCGTCCTCCGAGAGCCGCAGGTGGGGATGAGCCGTGCGTGGGTCCAGGGTGACGGCGGCTGCGGGATAAGGGAGCGTTGGAGGGGAGTGGGGAGGGTGGAGATGCTCCTCTCCCCCCCAGCACCTGGATCGGCCCCGTTCTCCCGCTTCCTCTGGCTCTGGAGGGTCACGGGCGGCTCTGGGGGGCACCGGAGTGTCCGGCAGAGCCCCCCGGGTCGGGGGGAGAAGGGGGAGAGGACAAAGTGTGGGGCAGAGGCACCGGGAAGGACGGAGCAGGGCTGGGACTAAACGCCCTGGAAGGTCCCTCCCAACCCGATCCCGTTCTAGGATTGCACAGCGCGGAATTCCCAGGCAGGGAAAGGGAAGCACAAATGCTGCACACAGCAGGAGCAGCAACATGGGAACCATCAGTGTTCCCTCCCTCCCCGCAGCAGGAATGGCACTGGTTTTTCCATGGGAAACTCTCTCAAATCCTCCATTTCCTGCCCCCGACTCACCCGGCTCCTGCAGCAGGAACATGAGGCTGTCTGAGGAGAGAGATTTCACAGACTCAGGGTCGGACAACACATTCATCCCATGGGATGGACCCTCTGGCCAAGCAAAACTCATCCCCAAGGATTCGTCCACATGGATTTATCCCCGTTCTATCCTCTCCCTGGCTTTGCACCCACATGGGATTAGATTTTCCCACCAGCAACCCCTAAGCTGCTTTTTTTTGGGTGAGACCTGGGAGGGGAAACTCTTTTGCTGGGCTGGTTTTTCCCTTCTCTCCACTTCCCAACTGGTTTTGCCTCAGGAAACACCTCAGAGTCATTCTCTGTTGAACAGTTCCTGGCTATCCCACACAAGAACCCCATTTCTCCCAGATCTCTCTCCCAGGGACCCCACTCCTTCTGAATTCCCACACCAGGCCCCGTGTCCCCTCCCAGTCCCGCTCGGCACCTTGGCATCTCCTCAAGGTGCCCCTCACCAGGATGTTCCTCTCGACAAAATCCTCCAGGCTCCTCTCCAGGTCGGAGGAAATCTCGGCCGGGGGGTGGAACTTCATCATCTCACAGCTGCAAAGAGGCCAAAAAAGGGGCAACCTCCCCCAATCTGATGGTTCATTTTATTCTCACTAAATATTCTGGGGGCTGTTATGGGATGAGCTAAGGATTTATCCCAGGAGCAAACCCAAGCCCCTTTTCCCTGCCCTTTCTGGGCAGTTTCCTTCCCTCAGACCCAAATTCCTGAGCCCCAAGCAGCGCAGTGGGAATTTCCTGGAAGGAAATCTCGACCTTGGGACGGCCCCAGAGGTGCGAGAAGGGAGAAGGAGCTGCGTTACCTGTCCAGGAGCTGTTGGATGTCCTAAAGGTGGGAGGAGAGAGGAGATGGTTAGAGAGGAGGAACAGCGCATTGTGTTCCTTCAAATCCTGGGATCAAAGAACTCCAGCCTGGCTTGGGTTGGAGAGACTTTAAAACCCATCCTAACCCACACCTCATCCACTTCCCAGAGGTGCCCGAGCTCTGTCCCACCTGGGACGCCCCCAGAGCTGTGGGCTCCCGGCTCTCACCTGCAGGAAGTGGCTCGGGGGCTGCTGGAATTTCCCCTCCATCTCCCAGATGAGCGTGTCCAGCTGGGATAACTCCTCCGAGACCTTGGCCAGCGCCTCGTCCTGGGCTCGGCCGATGGCCCTGTCCAGGTCGCCGAGCTGGACCAGGAGGAACCGCTCCTGCTCCTCCAGGAACCGCCGCAATTCCTGGAATTCCCGCACCAGCCGCTGCCCCTCGCTCCTGGTTTTGTCCTGCCGGGAGCGGCGGTGAGGGGAGGGGGCGGCAGAAGGGCCGAGACCTCTCCCTTCCCTCCCTTCCCCTCCTTCCCTCCCTCCCCTCCCTTCCCCTCCCAGCCCCGCGTTATCTCCCCGGCGCAGCCTCCGGTGAACCCCGGCAGATAAACACAGAACCCAACTCCCCGTGAGCCAGACCCGGGAGATTTGCCCTCAAAACACCGCTGGGGTAGACGGAGACCCAAACCCGCCCTTCCCCCGGATCCAAACCGGCCCCCGACCCCCCCAGCTGCTCTCGGGGGCTCCCACCAGGTGCAAACTCCTCTGAGCGCCGGATTTTCGGCTTTCCAGGTATTTTTCTCTCTCCTCCTTCAAAGCCTGGAGGCAGCTTTGGATCTCCTCCTGCAGAGAAATAAAAGGCGAGCTCGGAGGGGCTGAGAAGAATCCGTTTTCCCACTAAAATTTCCTCTATCCCTCCCTGAGATGGGAGAGGCTTTGCCCAAGAACTGCGAGGAGCTGAGCCAGAGCCAAGCCCGCGTCCAGGGCGGGCTGAGAGCCCCAGATAAGAGAGATTTCCCCCAAAAACCACTCCTGGCCTCCGGAAATTTGGATTCTGGGATAAAGATCTCAGTTTTTTTAACGAGCCCGGGCGGATTTATTTAGCAGGTGTTTATACCTACAAGAACTGGTGTCGATTTGGAACTTCTTTAAGTTTATGTAGGATTTTCCAGAAGTCTTTTCGCAGGAGAAGAGAAAAGGAACAGAAAAGCAGTTTCTAAATTAGTTGTAACTAAGCGAACAAAATAAAATTTCTATTTATTTGAAACGAAAGAAGCAGTGAAGATGCCCTTGAGAGCGGATTAAAAGCACCACAAAAGAGAAGCATTTCGAGGCGTTTTCGCACACTTTGGGTATCGAAATCACCACCGAGGCATTTACACCCGAGCACCCCCGTTCCCCGCGGGAGCCGGGGAGCGTTTTCCCCACAGAAAGCCGCTCCCCGCGGGCCGCGCCGCGTTACCTTGTACTCCTGGGCGGCTTCCTCGGCGGGCACGACGCGGTGCAGCCGGTGGAGCCGCGAGCGGCCGCACACGAGGCACAGCAGCGCCCGCTCCTCGCGGCAGAAGAGCCGCAGCGGCTCCCGGTGCCGCCCGCAGAGGGTCCCCGGCGCCGCCGGGAGCAGCCCCCGGGCGATGTCGGCGACGTGGGCGAGCTCCCGGCTGGGGCGCAGGCTCGGCTCCGCGGCCGCGCTCCGGCAGCGCGGGCAGGCCAGGGAGCCGGCGGAGCTCGCCCAGCAGCGCTCGATGCACGCGCGGCAGAAGTTGTGGCCGCAGTGGATGGACACGGGGTCCTGGAAGAGCTCGAGGCACACGGGGCACGAGGCCTCGGCGCGGAGCTGCTCGGCCGGGCTGGGCCCCGCCATGGAGCAGGGGGTGCGCGGGGTGCGGGAAATTCGGGAGGAGGAGGAGGAGGATGTGCTTCCTCCCTCTGGGGTGTGGGATGGTTGGGACTTGCTGCCTGAGGGAGATGGAGAGGAGTGGGTTAAGGGAGAGGACGGGGTGCTTCCTCTTCTCTTCCTCCTTGTTTCCTCCTCTCTTCTTTACCTCTTCTTCACCTCCTCCTCTTCCTTCCTTTCGTCCTCTTCGTCCTCACCACATTCTCCTCCTCTCCTCTTCTTCCTCCTTGTTTTTCGCTTCTTGCTTCCTTCTCACGCCTCCTTTTTTCCTTCTTCCTCTTTCTCCCGTTCTTCTTGTTCTTTCCTCTTCTTCTGCTTCTTCTTTCCTCTNGACCCGGCAGGCAGCGAGCGGCTCCTCCGGCACCGGCCGCGGCCGTGAGGGTGCGGGGGACACCGGCACGGGCGGAGCGGGTGCGGCGCGGGTAGCGGAGAGGCCGGGTGAGGCCTAGAGGGGCNTCTTTCCTCTGCTTCTTCCTCCTCCTCCTCCTCCTCGGTGCCTCTGAAGGAGCAGATGTGGGGAACTGATAAGGCCGGAGCTGGGGCGGGACTGTAGAGAAACCACGCGAAACTGGGGTGGGAAAACTGAAATTTGAAAAACTGAAACCACTGAATTGGGGTGGGAGGGTAAATTGAGGGGGTGGGGGAGGAAGGCTGGGATTAAAATGTGTGACGGGAAAGTGATGCGGGAAAGATTGGCTGGAGAGGGCAGGAAGGAAAGAAGGGTTGAGATTCAAAACTATATGAAGAAAAATGGTGGAAGAAGTGCTGAGATGTCCCCAAAGTGTCGGAGTGAGGGGAAAAAAATAAGGGAAAACAGGGAAGGAAAGGAGGGAAAAGGAGAAGAAATGGAAAAAGGAGTGTTTCTGCCCGGTTTCGAACCGGGGACCTTTCGCGTGTGAGGCGAACGTGATAACCACTACACTACAGAAACGCTGTGCCGCGCTGTCCGCCCCGCCGCTCTACGGCTATCGGGCCCCGGGCCGCGCCCCATGGAGGCGTGAAGGAAAATCGCAGAAAAGAGACATTTCGCGTAAAAACACCTGCGCGAGCGGCCAGCGCGGGACCCGGGCCGGGACCGGGACCGGGACTGGGGGGTTCGGGGCTCGGAGCGGCCCGGGCTGAGCGGGGGGCGGGCGGTGCCGGCAATACCCCGCCCCCGGCCCCGCCCCGCAGCGCTGGCACCGCCTCCAGTCCCCCAAGAGCAACGAGTTGCGCGGGTAGACGAACCCCAGAGGAAGTGGCGGGACTGACACATCCCTCGTTGCTTGGCAACCGCAGCCACTTTCCGGTCACGTTGAGCAGAAGGGGCGGTGCCCGCGCCGGAAGGCGGAAGTGCCGCGGCGTTTCCCGTCTGTGGTGGAGCCGCCGCCGGGCGAGCGCGGCC
>VWZV01001847.1:164514-272313 GCA_013397155.1 Irena cyanogastra | reverse complement strand
CGTGGGCGGGCAAGAGAAACGCAGCNGCTGTTTCTCTCTGCCGCGCGCTAGACCCCAGCCCGCTGGTCCCTGCCACTCCGCAGCCGACCGGGAAAACGCCTCGTGGGTGCGTGGGCGGGCAAGAGAAACGCAGCAACTCAAGAGTGACCTCTGATTTTTTCTTGACTTTGAGGGTCCTTCCCCCGGATCATTCTCATCCGCTGGTGGATCAGTTTTAAACGTGTGTTTTCTGCCTGCCGCAGTAGGAGCAACAGCCATTGGCTGAGGCTTACTGTCTGGTTTAGCTACAACCTGAGTAGCTGGGGTGTTGGCTGCTACCTGAGTGACTGGGGCTGCTGCTGATTTATCTCCCTGCCCCCCTGCCTCTGTCTGCTGCCCTACAGTATCTAGTAGCATGTGATAAGCATAGGCCAAGGCCCAGCTTTTTGCAATTAGAGTCATCATGGCACTTTTAGGTATTTCCCCACCTCAGCTGGGTTCTGAATTTGTTCACGTGGAAAATCCGAGGCTACAGGATCAGAAAATTCCTTCAGGGTTTGGCCCATATCCTCCCATTCTCCACACCACTCAGGATTTTCCACACCTGGGTCTATTTCTGGGTCAGGGGTCCCATCAGCCCCTTTGGACATCTCAGCCCTCATTCTAGACAACCTGCAGACCATATAAAGGAAGTGTACTAAATTAAATAGCAGGACAATGGTATCTTTAACATTCAGGGGAAACGGAACATTCGCAAAAAATGACTGAACAGATTCAGAGGAGAAGAAGGAAAGGAAAGGCTGAAAAGCCTCATCCCCTGCTCCTCCTCTAACAAACTGGGTGCAATTACTAATAAGCCCCCAAAACATGCTACTGGAACTGGGACACAAGGTAGGACGCAGAAACCATAAACCTTCTCTTGAAATGACTCCAGTACCTTTGTAAACTCCCTATAAATCATTATCACTGAGCCCAGCACAATAGCTATTCTAATCCATGCCCCTCTACTGTAAAAGATACGTGTTGAGGACAATACTGGAGCCATTTCTGGATAAGAAAATAATCCTAGGGACCAGAAAAGTATTAAAACCTCAAAGAAGCCTAGAGACTAGAACCACGTGAAAGCCTCCACCCCAAGAGACATTATGAATTCAAAGCAACATGGCTACTGACTGTTTTATCCCAATACAGAATAAGCACAACCAAAATGCAATCAGTACATCAGTTTTTTCCACTTTCTCAAGCCAGGCATTGGGCACCAGAAATGTAATTGTCCTGGTTTAGGGCAATTTTGGGAGAAAACCCTCTAAAGTGGTTTCCTCTAGAAAAACAAATTAAAGTGTCCCCCCCCCGAACTGGTTTGGGAAAAAGATTTCCTTGGAGAAAAATGTAAAAAACTATTTATGGAACAGGTAAAGCATTCACCAGCACAAAAAAATGAGCACTATTAAACCATAAAACCTCTTGCCACTCCAAAAGAGATGACAAACTCAGAACTAAGTCCCTCCGTGGGCTGTAGCTCAGCTCTCTCAGTCCCTTATCAGTCCCTCTGGCGCTGGAAATGCCGTGGCCCAGGCCCGGCCCGAGGCCACAGGTGCAAGCTGCCGCTGCTCTTCTGGGTGTTCAGTCCAGAGCAGGTTCAAACAGGTCCAAAGAGAAAGAAAACCCACAGTCCAGGGAACTCCTCTGCCTCAGCTAGCTAAAACTAACTAAAAGCAAAGGAGAGCTCTGTCCTGCTGTCTGTCCATCTGCAGACAGCACAGTCCAGGAGCAGGATGCGGGGCAGCATGTGCAGTTTCTGATCACAAACTCCGCGCTTCTTCTCTCCCCCCTTCACTCTCAGAACAAATCTTAAAGGTGCAACACTTATTATCCAGCCTAAACAGAGCAGACGACTGGGGATATGGGCATCATATATCCAACCCAGGACAGTTGTGAAGTCCCGAATTCCGCCCTATGCTCTGTTTGCTCAGCAGGGAAACACATGCAGTGAGACAACTGGTGGCCATATTGACATCTGTATGATTTTGTTAAGTTGGAAATTTGGCTGGATAGGTTCAGATTGCCCAAACACAAGTAATTTCTATCTAATGTCTGGAGCCTCCATGTTTGCTGAGAAGGATGCACTCTAATCCCACATCGTACTGCTACTCAGATGACCCAGTCCAGGTTGCTGCCAAGGGATGCGGGGATTAACCAAGGCAGGAGCGTAAATACCTGTGAAAAACTGATTTTCACAGTGGATTTTGGTAGCAAGGAATGAATTCCAAATACCTCTTGGAAAGCTTCCCCAATGACCAAACCCAAGCCTTCCTGCCCAAACAGGATCAGCTTCCTTAAGAAAAGAGATTCCATGGAAAGCCTTACAACAGGGTTTAAAGACAATGAATGAACTTCATCTGTGCCAGTTCACTGACCCCTCCCCAATTTACGCCAGTAAAAATTAGCAACAGCCAAGGTAATACTGGTTAATTATTAAATATATAATCAGTGTAACCATGCCCTCTAGAGGACTAAGTTTACCTTCATAGAGACAAAACCAACCCCTGGGTCTGAACACTCTTAAAATCTGGGAAAAAGGCATTTTGGATGTTTGCATGCCTTCCACATCTGAATCTAGACATGAATCACGATTTCCTCACTGGCACCATACCCAACATACCCAAGATGGCACTGATAGGTGAGTTTTACCATTTGTAGCCACCTGGTGTCTCTGCCAAACAATTCATTCAGCTAATCCCCATCCAGATATTAAAAGTCTGATCCAAGGTCTTAATCTCAACCAAAGGGAAGGTCACTCGCATACATTTGACTCAATGTGTTGAGTGTTAAATAAGAGTGTTCATGTTCTTACCTCCTGCTTTCCCCATATTCCTTTTCTTTTCTTTCTGCATTCACTGGCAATATCCCTAACTTCCCTTGGTCAGTGTGGTTTACATTCCCAGATGGCTTGAGCTGCAAAAATGCGAGTGAGCTCCATGTGAGTACAGTTTGTCTGTGGTGGCTGAGATGGCCCCAGTCAGACAGGTGCTGGGGGCAAGACCAGCGGTGTCCATGCGAACCTGGCTGCTCCACGGTCCTGAAGGAGCCAACAAATGCTTGAGGAGTTATTTTTTGGCCTAAAACATCCATGTTTTGAGATCAGAACCTACTACTGTTATTGTGTGAGCCACAAACAAGCAGCTGTGTGCCAGCTACTTTGGAAAACAAAATCTGGAAAGAAACAGGGGAAGGGTCAAAGATATAACCGGGAGCAATAGAAAGGAAGTTCTTATCAGTCCAGTAGGCTTCTGGGCAGAAGCAGTCCTTGGATACAGGGCTGGAGTGTGGCTGCCATTCAGGCTGTTGAGGGAGAAGCACACAACAGGGAGGTCCTGCTCTTGCTCTCTACCAGAGAATATTTTGACATCTTTCCGTGGCACCTTAGCTTAGTGTCCCAAGGCAGGCTGCTCCCCACGTGTTCAAGGGACAGAAGCAGTTGGAGTGCAGCAGCAATTCTGTAGTTACGTTGAGTAAACCCAAAATAGTTTGGATGTAGGATTTTCAGAGACTGTACGATCAGCTTTGCTCTTCTCATTGAACCACTGTGTAAGACACCAAATATGCTACAGCTGTTAAGATGTTGGTTTTCAAACCCACTCTGGGTATATTTTCTTTTTCTTCCTTTTTTAAAATCCCACTTTACGGGATTCTTGTTCTTCCTGACTTTTCTCTCAGTACAAGAATATGTGTTTTTTCCCTTGGTTACTTTGACTTTGCTGACCTGGTTTCTTGCCTTCCTTTGGAAATGTTTAGGTATCTCAGCAATGGAGAGGATGAATCAGTGAACATAGAGCGGGTCTGGGAAAACCACTGCAGAAAGGAGCATGTGGGGAGCAGAGAGGATCGCGGAGCCTGTGGCAACAGTTCGGTGTTGGAGGGTTCTATCATTTTCCCTTTTCTCCTCAAATTTTCGTTAGCAGCTGGCATTGCTGCCCTAAGCAGATGCTGCCCTTTTGCTCCATTCAGAAAGATCTTGTGCCCAGTTTAAAGGGCAACACTCAGAACATTTCAGTGGCAGCTGAAGAACACCCAGTATATCATAACTTCTCTGTGAGTGGGAAGCTCTGGGCCTGTTGGGAAGAAGGATGATTTGCTGGGAAGGTGCAGGTCTGGCCTCAGAGAGGACTGAGCAGGAAGGCACCCAGTTTTTAATTCCTTCTCAGAAACACCAAGAGCCTCATTCTGGGATCCTGCTCTGCCATTCACTGCGTGGTCACAGCCTACTGTGGGTACAGCCATTGGCTTCAGCAGCAATAAACATACCTGAGAAATAGGCAGAGGTTTGGAGATGATTCATGAACTGAGGAAACAGACACCTTGGTCAAGTGAATTATGTGATATAAAGATTATTGAACATTTGGCACACAAATATTGAATAAATGCAGAACAATGTAAGATGATGATCTAATTAATTCATTTTTCAATTAAAATAGAGGATGTGATCTTTAGACACTCTCCCAACTGAAAGTTGGGAATAATATTCTAATATATTCTAATATTATTTTTTAAGGCCTTTTCCATAGAAGAAAGTGAATGAAGTATAATTTAGGTGAAAAACATCCTGTGTCTTGGCCCTGGGGCAGGGATGCACAGTGTTTGAAGGATTTTGAGTCCTCCTCTGATTTCAGCTAGATTAGGCATATCTCAGCCTAAGCTCAAGACAAGGACCATGTGCCATCAAACTTTTTATTTCCACAGAGAGGAGCTGGTTCATGCTCAGATTTCCAGAAGATCCGTCCATTAAAGCAATCTCCCACACCAGTACCCTAAGCATTTGAAAAGTGCTGTACAAAAATGCAAGTAGACTTATTGCAAACAAGGGTTTTTTTCTCCTGCAATCAATTGAATCTGAATCAAATGAATAGGCGTGTTGAAACCAGGACTGAAATACAAGAGTGTAAGAGTTGTGTAAAGTTATAGTAGCTCTGCTAGAGTTGAGTAATATTCTAATGACCTTTCTATGAAAAGGGTAAATATTTTTCAAATTCTGAATGTTTGATACAGCTACAGTGACTGACATTCTGGTTTTACTGCATTACTAAACCACATTATAAATGAAATTTAAAAGTAGTTAACAAAATAATCGTTATGTCAAATGGGCAAAATGTGGGTTCACCCTCTGAGAATATCATTCTTTGGTTTTGTAGGGTCCCTTAAAGGCTAATCTAAAAGAAAATTAAATTAATTTCATGCTCACCACCTTTAAATTGCAGAAGTGAAAACCTTTCAGGACTTGCCAATTACTAAGGAAACTTCATAGCTGGATTATTCCCAAATTGCACACTCTTTATTTTAACCACTAAAGGCAAACACATGGTTTTGATGGGTCGTAAAAGAACAGGTTGCTTTTTCAGGATTGAAAGAAGCTGTAATTACTTCCCTTGTTTGGTGACTTCCTGATTTACTTAGGCTCTTATGGGTGATCCCATTCTGCTGAGGTAATTGGAGCTGCTGGAGTGCAGTCCATGACCTGAGGGAATGACCAGTGGCTTTTCAGTCTGGGTGACTTGCACCTAATGAGTGGAGCTGTGCTTCCCAGGAAACCGGGACACTATAACTGCCCTAAGTGCTCAGTGTGTGGACTTTAAAGGCTTATGTTTCACAGCCCAAGCAAATTATGCCTCTGATTTTCTGAAACCAAGCTAAGTCAGCTCCAGATACAGGGAAAATAAAGATGTTTTCTTCAGGCAGAAATAGGAGAAACAGATCTCACCAGAGAGGTGAGCCTCAGATATTTCTGCAGGCAACCAAATGCTGCCATACTAACAAAAGGAGTATGGAGCAGTTCTCAAATCAGCTCTTGTCTGTAATAGGATATGTAATAAAGCATGGTTTCAATGAGGGGGTGCATGGTTGCAGTGAGTGGGTTACTCTAGTAAGAATTGAACTACCTAAGAGTTAGAAATAAAACCACCTAAGTTTTCAAAGGCCAGCACAGGCTGGGCAAGGGCATTGTGCCTGAGCCATCCTTGGAGGAGAGAAAGTTGCATGCAGTTGTCCTTTCAAGGGGACCCCCTCAGGTGAGGTCCCTTCCTTCCCAGCAGGTGACACAGGCAGACAGCCACCAGGTCAGCAGTGCTCCTCACAAAATGCATTTTTGGCAGGGCCTTGGCTTAGCTGTAACTGCAGCTTATTTTGGTTTTTGCACAGTTTTTCAGGTGTGTTATATTACCTCTCTGTTCAAAAGGACAAACTTGGACTTGTGTGCTGTCTGAAGTTGGGATATTGATACAAACTTGTGGTCCCTGATCCAGGGTATCCTGGATCTCGGATGTTTTGGAACTCATGCTGTCTTGACTTATTGTTGCTTGGATCTCAGTGCTCCAAGTAAACTGATGGGAAGAGGTAAAATCGGCCAATTCTGAGGATAAAAATCCTATGTCATGAATCACATTCAGCTTTTCCTGTGTGACTCCAGGATAGTCTGGTGGGTCTATCCAGGTTTGAAATCTTGTAAGGAGGGTGAGTACACAAAGGAGCTATAGTGAGATAAATGCACCATTGTGTAAATTCAGTTTACAACACCTTAGTCTGTTGCTCAGAGAGCAAAAGCTCACATATTTCTACTCCAAGGGGAAAAGCAATTGGCAAAGACCAAGGGGGCTGAGATGTTGGTGATGAACAATTAAATTAATCTCCCAGTAACTCAATCCCAGATTAATAATGTCTGCTAGGTCACACATGAACATGTGAATGTTCTAGGACAGCCCAAAATCCAGGTCTCCAAGACACTCAGCATCAACAAACTGACGATAAAACACCAACCAGGAAAGAGTTGGCCTATGAGATGTCTTCAAAGTGGCCAGATTTGCTAACACTTAAACTACCCAAATCTTACAGGATCTTAATTACAGAAGTTTTTTCAAGAGACATTTTACTGCAAGGGACTGCAGACATTTACAGCTGAGATTCACCAACACCTGCTGGCACCAACAGAAGGTGTCACATTCAGTATCCAGATGTCCTGCATGGCTGGAAAAGGCACAGAGAGCACAAAATACTCCAGAAGCCACCGTAGAAGGCAGTCCTTAGAGAGACAGGTGGTTAATTCATCATGGCAAAGGCTCGCTCCCTCATCTTTTCTTTCTCAAAGCTCAACTGAAAACCTTTTCAAGATATTAGAAAACCTGGACATTTCTTTAAAGCATCCTAACAGTTTAAGCCTTCCCAACCAAGTCACTTTTCCAGTGTCTGGCACACAAACTGGATGCAAGATCATCCATTATAACATTCTGCATCAAGCAGGGATGAAAATTAGTGATTGAGGAGAGGCTTCCTAACATAGGGAGTTCCAGGAGCCTTCGTTCACCTGATCAGCTGAACAACATCACCATCAAGGACTTCAAGATGATCTGAAGAACAAATTCTTTTAATTCATTATGGATTTTGATATCCATAGAGAGGAAAGGAGAAACAGAGCACCTGCTAATGATACTGAAATAACATTTACAGAAGGCAGGAGTGAGAGCAGAAACCTGAGCCTGAGCCTGCTAGAGCACATGCAGAGCCACACAGTGGGGTGAGGGGAGAGACCTAGAAAAGGGATAATGCAGAGGCAGATAATAAATTGTAGTTTGCACTTCTGTGCATCAGGGAAAAAGAATCCTATCTATTAATCAGGGCAGATCAGATCAGATTTCTTTGTGTGGGCTAAAAGGCATGTCCAGCTCCCCCCCCCCATCCCCCCCGGACTGGACTGTCACCACCTGCAGACCAAACACCTCCAGACCCCAAATTCAGCACGTGCCAGCAGTGGAGATGAGGCTGGGAGTGAAGATGCCACCAAGAGCCTCCAGCTTTTGACAGCAGAAATCTGCACATCTGACACCGATCAGACTCTCAGAGCTCATTGTCACCAAAGCTCCCACCCTAGCCAAGAGCTGGGGAAGCAGAGCTGTCCTGGTCTCTGGGACAGACTGTGGGACACCAGGGCTGTGTGTCAGCATCCTGCTGTCATTTCACCTGAAAACACTTCCCATCTCCCCTTCCCAAGTCAAACAGCTTCATGGGAAAGCAGTGTCCAAGCAGAATCTGGGAAGGACTAAAACATCAGTCTGAGGTGGGCGAGTAGAGTTATTTGGGTTGGAAAAGACCTACATGGTCATCAAGTCAAACTGTTAATCCAACACTGCCAAACCCACCCCTAAACTATGATCCCAGGTGCCATATTTATACAGATTTTAAATGTCTCCAGGGATGGTGACTCCATCATTGCCCTGGACAGCCTGTGCCAGGGCTGGATAACCCTTAAGGGGAAGAATTTTTCCCTTATATCCAATCTAAACCTGTGCTGGTGTAACTCGAGGCCATTTCCTTTTGTCCTGTCTCTTGTTCCCTGGGAGCAGGGCCTGACCCCCACCTGGCTGCCCCCTCCTGTCAGGGAGCTGCGAAGAGTGAGAAGGTGCCTCCTGAGCCTATAGAGCCTGTGGACATCCCTTGCAGCCCTCTACTGCCAGCCAAGGAGTATATTTACAAAAGGTGTCTATTTATTTACAAAATCCCAAACAGGACAGGACTGCTGTGGAACACATTGCGAGCTGTTTATTTTCCAGCCTCAGTCTCATTACATGGTTGTGACAATGGGAAGATGCCAGCAGCTCACGTCCTCGGCAGCAGCTGAAGAACTCAGTGTTATAACTTACTTCAAAAGTTTTTTGACCAATGGCACAAAGCAAAAACATATTGACAGTAGTTCTATCCAACCACTATAAGCACATGTATGTTAAAACAATGCTTGCTTATTTTGAAAACAATACCTGCTTGTAAGCCTTAAAATACAATGCACAGAGCTCCATTAGTAAGCTTAGAACTTCCTAATATCTTGCTAGATATACTTTCCTGCAGCTTAGGGAGTTATTCTAGCCAAGTGTTAATACACAGACCATTGTTTTATTTGTCCTTGCTTTCTACATCTCATAGAACTTTTCTGCTAAGAAGTCTTACGGCTACTGCTTAGCTCCAGTCACAGTTCTGCTGTTTCTGAGGCCTGCCTTTTACGGTTTTCCCAAAACTCTCTGATTTTAAGGATTCCCACACCCTCTAGTTCTGTTACTCATCCCATCATGTTTCCATAAGTTATTAATGACCTTAAAGGATGAGGTTTGGTATTATCTTGTTTGGTTGCTGTAGAATTAACAGCTGAATTTATCAGCTCCCAGGGTGAGACGTGTCAAAAGCTACTGGAAAATCCTTTAGGTCAGCAGTTACCTGGGATCCTTGTGGCCTTCAGGGACACAGCCATCACCAGCCAGACCAGCTGGGACTCTGGCTGTGCTGAGAAGAGGCATGGTACTGTCCACAAATGACACAGCCTGAGGTCTCCAGGAGAAACACAGGCTTGGGATAGAGTCCTCCTCCCGTTTACAAACCTCCCTGAAGGAACAGGCACTGCTGGCAGCATCCCTGGGGGAGATCCCAAGTGAGGGAACAGATGTTCTTTGCTTCACTGCCTACCTCCCCTCCAAAACAATCTGACATGCCCAGAAAGTAGAGTATGGGAGATGATGATTAATAACTTTCTTTACTTTTTTCTGATCTGTTGTAACAGGCAAGGAGATAACATTTGTTGAAATACAGATCTGTCATAAAAATAAGCAACCAAAAATACAAGTAAAACAAAACAGTCTTCATGTCTTAACTTTCCAGATGTAAGTTTCTGAGTTCCCACTTGGGTTGTTATTATTATTACTACTATTACAATAATAATAGGATTCCCAGTCATGGAGTGGGACCAGCACTTGTATAGAAGCACAAGACTGGAGAGCAGAGGTGATGCAGCCAGCCAGGGGAGCAGATGTTGCCTCGCCTGCTTTTTCCAACATGCTGAGCTCTCATAACCACCACATCCACTGGGGACTCTCAGCAAGGCTAGGCAGGCTGGTGGGACCCTCACTGCACAGGGGGCTCCAAATCTGCCTTTAGTCACAGATTCTGAAGGCTCAGCCACACAGAAAGGAGGAGGCTCAGGAGCGGCCTCAAACCTCTTTAGGGAATGTCCCATCCCTCTATTGCTTCCCCTCCAAACATGGGTTTAAACTGCAAGGTCTGGAGCCAGGCCCAGGTGGTTTCAGTGCTCAACTTTCCCCCAAACCTGGGTCAGTTTAGATTTAGGGATTTGGCCCCTGTTTGTCAATGAGAAGGGCTTGGTGCAGACTCTGGATCTGAATTCAACCCTTCCCAAACTTGTGTGGGAATGCTCTGACCCGTCTCTATTTGTCTTGGGTAGGGGAGTCGCTGTGATGCTCTGCAGTGGAACTTTCCACTAGTAACAACACCAGAGACAAAGAGCTCATGCTCTGACCTTTATGAAACTATTCCTTAACAAAATTCACTCAAGTAAAGAATCCACAGTCCTTGTTGGTTTTACGCATTTAATTGATACGGACATAAAATATTTTGCATTGTTTTAATAATAGTTTGGTTTTCTGCTATTTAAAAAAAAAAAGTTCATTTCTCTGAACATATTTTTAGCAAAAATATTTTGCTTGAACTTCTTTCCTCTGCCTTCAAAGGCTGCTGCACAGTTCTGGGGTGCTAAATACTAAACGCACATTCTATCACTCCATCTCCTCCCATTTGGATGGTAATCACAGGATCTTGATGCCAAACTCTGGAAGATATTTTTTCCAGCAGCAGCATCTGGCTTCTTGGCAGACCTCGCAAGCAGTTGTGTTGGCAGCAGTGGGAGCTGCCTGAGTCTGTCATGTGTTTAGGCTGCTGCAGAGCTGTCTGAACCGCCTTGTTGCCTTAGACACTGTGTTCTCCTGCCTCCCATTCCACCCTGATCAGTCTGTACTCTCTGGTAATGGAGCTCTGTCCATCCTGAAGGGATCTCTGCAGAGCTGCTCTAATCAAGAATAATAACGGATGTTTGTGGAGCTCTTTTCAGCCCACCAGAGCCCAGCTCCTGCTCCTGCAGACGGGAACTGCTCCGTGACCTCTGCAGAGGGATTGGTTTGTGCTCAATTGCAGGAGCCTTGGGCCAGCAGCAGACCCTCGAGGGCCAGGCCCTCTCCCACTGCCCTGCCCCAATTCCTGCCACGGGGACACCAATCCTGCAGCCTGCACACTGACTCATGCAGCTCCTTCGAGGAGCCCCTTTCTGCCTCTGAGTACCTCCAATACTGTGTTCTGGTGAAGGCACAGCGGGAGGGATCCCCACTCCTGCTGCACAGCCTGGCAGGGGAAAACCTGGAACCTGACCTCCTTGCATGCTAAAGATAGATCATAAAATACAGAGGAGTAAAGAATGGATTCATTTCCTGCAATGCAAATTCTTAGACATAATTCCTGTTTCTGGGAAAAGATGCATAGGAATAAAACCCCCTCTGCTCAGCTGTATAAGCCCTGTTAAACCTGAATTTCTCTCTCAGTTTGATCTACTCAAAAACCCACCAGGGTGCTCATCCAGCTCTCCAGATTGTGAATAAGTCTTTGCCCTCCTGTTCCCACTGCTTTAAAAAGCATATTTCTTTAGATATGCACTTTTCTTCCACAGGGTCAACACTTTATGGGAGGATGAAGAGTTTATTTTATGACATGGTTGTTAAAGATTTCATTTAGCACCAGAAAGGCCCTGAATGGAAATGCTGAAGCCCAGAATTCTACTTGTGGCTCAAAATGGCTTTGATTTAAGAGATCACTATTTCGTTGAGGTTTTAACACTTACTGGAGATTACCAGCCTTGCTTAGTTCTAAGAACAGAGGTCCAGAAAGGTGCAAATTGATCCAGAAGGGAAGGGTGAGGCTCTGTTCTAAACATATGAAAAGAATAATAATAGTCATCATCATCATCATCATCATAATCGTCTGTGCAGGATTTTCCACAAAAGCAAAACAGAACCATGCTGCTCCAGCCCCAAAGCTGATTTCTACACAGAGACATTTGGAAAAGCTTCTTGTGGTTTTGCACAGTGTTTAAGAAGAAAACAAAATAAAAGTTTGGACACACCTTGTTTATTTATGAAGTCTGAATTGGGAATTAATTTTGTTTCCCCTGCTTTTATATTGCCTTCTGCAGCTCTGGCATGGCTGAGGGATTTGTGTAACTATTTCCAAAAGATGATAATCATATTGAATTCAGGAACAAGTTTGTTCTTGTTTATTTACCAGTTGAATTCACCATCCCTAATTTCTCAGCACTTGCTGAGATATTACAATATCCAACCATGTAAATCTGGACGTCTCAGAATGTCTGAATGAGAACTCTGACTCAGACTCACTTGCAGGCAGTTTTGCTGACATATGGAATCAGAGAGACCTGATCAGCTTTCAGATGTTTTCAGTTCTTTCTCTAAGATCAACACACATGCCAGACATTTTGTGATTCACTCATCACTAATAAACAATAATTTTACTCTTGCAGAACCTAATTCTCCTGCTGTTCCCAGCTCCTATCAGAAATGCTGCTTTAATAAACTCAACTCATGTGTTTCATCTGGATTCACAGGAGTTCCTCCAGGGCTGATTTTGGAATCAATACATTTAATTTGTTTTGTGGCATAGAGGAACATTCCTTCCTCATATATGTGGTTAATTTGTGTCTATGCATTCTGCAAAGTAGAACATAAGTCATTTAAGGAGCCAGCTTAGGAAACGTAAGGAACCACATTAAGAATTTAGGGAGATGGATTACTTGGAGGGATTCCTTCAAGACCCAATTGAAGATATTTTGCTGAAAATCTTTATGAAGCTCATTAAGCATCTCAATGTATTCCCAGAAATTCCAGAAATGTTTAATCAGATATTTAGAATTTCCAATATTAACCAGAACCATTGCCAGTGGAAAGTTGGACTTCTAGCACAAGATTTTTGAGTTATTAAGACAGATTTCCTTGTTGTTAAAAGGCGTTACTTCCCAGAATTCTACTATGGAAGGGCTGGAGAAGGAACAGCACATGGCAGTTGTGGATGTTTTAAATATCCAGAAATTATAAGCAAATCTCAAGATGTACACTTTGATTTTACTCAACAGAGAGGTACCAAGATGAGGTTCTAAAAGGAACCTAAGCGATCAATGTCATTCCCCCTGAGTCCAAACATTTCTGGTACATGTGTCTCCAAATGTCTGCTAGAAACCACAGTTTGTATCTTAGCATTTGAAAGGTTTTCAGTGGAGCACCTGGGACCAGTGTGATACCTCTGCTAAGAGCTGTGAAAGGCTGAACACACTTTCCACTGCCTTTTTTTCCATGAGAGTAAAGCAAGGTCAGGTCTTCCCAAGAGTTGCTGAACCACGCTCAGGATCAGGTGTTTGGACAGGAAATGGCTTTTGCAATATGGGTCTGGCCTCGGCAGGACAAGGGCAGAGAACCCAAGTGAAATCCTCACTCCACTGACTTTAATCAATAACCTCCTGTGCCTTCAATTGAACTAAGGTTTTGAGCTAATATCTGTGTATTTCCCAACCTCAGAAAGTGCCCAGCATCCTTTCACACAGCTGACACAGATTCAAGGATAAACTTTGCTTACCCACCTGGGCAGGTTCCCTCTTCTGTTCAGTCAGTGCTTCGGGTCACCATCAAGTCTCCGCAAATTGAAGGAAAAGTCTTTCTAAGAATCCCGTCATCTTTTGAAGTGCGTCCGGATTATTCTGGCAGTGAAGCTCTCCATACTCCTGAAAGGCTCAGAGCAAGAAATCCAGCACAAGTACGGGACAGGTGGGCATTTACCACCCAGAAATACAAGCAATGCATCTGATCTCTCTCTCCTCCCTGTGGGCAGTCAGGGGGTTTTGTAGCTTTGCTGTGGAGAGCAACTGAGATCTCAAATAGATCCTGACTGAGGGATGAGAAAAAGCCAAAAGGATGTTGGACAACAAAAAAGGCAGAAGCAGACAGAGCACTGCATGCCAGCATGCCTGTTCATCTGGGACAGGTTTCCAGCTCTGTCAAATCTTCTCCTACCTGCCAGTCACTCTGGGACATCCTCAGGTCTGGAGATGAAGCCAACAGCTCTGCAGTGTGGGGCCACGGTACAAACATGCAGCAAAAGGTGACATGGCACTGATGCAGAGAAGGCTCTTGTTCCCTGGAGGTGAAAGATCTGCAGCTTTTGCAGAAGCACATGAACATCTACATAGAAATGAAGATTTCTTTTTAAAAAACAATTTAGCTGAAAGTAGGCAAAAGTATTCTCACAGTAACCTGTTCATCGGCACTGGCTAATTTAGCATTAAATCCCATACTCTCCCTGGCAATGCTGCAGGGGAAGGTATTTCCTGAACAGCTTGTTTCAAGTTTCATTCATAGGTACTGTCTAAAATTAGGTCCACGACTTTCATTCAGGTCCAAATCCTTTGCCTAGTGCAACATTTTTTAGAAACAGAAACTCAGCTGAATGTGCTCCATCCCCTGCCCCATTCCCCCGAGCTGGTAGAGAGCTGCACGTCCCACCAAGAGAAGCTGGAGAGCTGGGCTGGCAGCGGGGGCTCTAAACTTGCGCCTAAGTGCAAAGTACCTGCTTTTATAGACCTGTGCCTAAGTGCAAAGTACCGGCTTTTATGGGTGATCCCAAAAGCCACAGAGAAACAAACCCTCCCTTCGATACCGGACAAAGCACATCCTGTGCTTCGGAGATGGAGATGAACAAATGCTTGGTGGCCAAAGTCTGCCCTGTGAGCTGGGCTCGGGTGCTGGAGCTCTGAAATGTGGCCAGAGGATGCTCTTGATTACTTTGATCAGGTGGAGCTGAGAGCCTCGGGAGGCACCGAACTGCACATCCCACACTGTCTCACCACAGAGGATCTGCATTTCTGGTTGAGGCAATCAGCAAAATCCCTGAGAGGGAAGGCTCGACACACCTACACCCTCACAGCACCTTGGATTTATTTTGACCCCAGCTCAGTAACTTCATCCACAGCCTTTGTGCTCGGAGTTGATTTTCATTTAGGAGTTTCACAGAGATGTCAGTGGCACCATCCCCTGGACACTGTCTCCTTCCCAGGTCAACACAGGTAACCCTGATGGCTGTGACCACCTCATGTGAACTGGACACCCCAGTGCAGCCTCTGCAGGTCTCCCCATCCCAGGTGAGGCCTTCCCACCTGCCCCAACACAGAAAGGGAAAGCTCAAACCTGGATCCTTCAGAGCTGTCTTGGTGGTCCCAGAGGGGGAAGCCCCCAGGCTCCTTTGGTCCTGGGCTTTAGCAGCTCCTGCATTGTGTCACCAGCGTGGATGTGGGGCGGTGGAATCCAGCCATGGCAGGTGGGTAATGCAGTGTGCCCAGGACCACAATAACAACACCAGAAAAGCAAAAGAAATAACCCTGGGGTGTTCCAGCCCCCCAGCCAGGCCAGCTGGGCCCTGGCTCAGGCAGCTGGCACTCACCGAGGAACAAACGTGCTCCGAGGTCAGACGTGGCCACAGCAGCAGGAGGCACGAACTGCTGGCAAACAAACAGAAAACAAGCACTTTCTTTGGCAAAATCCAAGAGGGAGAGCAAGCTGCCCATTTTTAGCACTCGTTAATTGTTTTAAAATCCATCTGACAACAGCTGCTAAATAATTTAGCATTTTGACCCATATGTCTGAAGCAACAAATAACAATAAATAAAATGCTGCCTGGGAGGGGAATGGTGGCTGGCAGCTCCAGCATTCCAGTGAACACTCTGCACCACCCACAGGTCCTGGCAGGGTTCAGCCAACACTGAGGGAAGGCCCTCCTTGATGCCAGGACTGGACTCTCCTCCTCTGTCCCTAGTCACCGAAGAGAGGGACGGTCAGTCAGGTCAGCTGGTGAGCTCTTCCATGATCATGGAGATTGTCCTGCCTCCTGTGAACACCTCTGGGGATGACACTCCTGCCTGGGGACACACTTCACAGGTATGGGAGGGAGCCAAAATTATTAGTGCAGACCAGAAGTTTAACTTCAACTGGACAAAGTCATTTGAGGTTTTTTGACCTGATTATCAGGTCAAAGCCCTCAATATCAACTCCAAAGCACTCACAAGTGGGACGTTCCTGGGGAAATCCCAGGGCCAGGATGCACAGAGCACACAAGGATAAGACGTAAGGAACTATTGCTGTTTTTACACTCGAGACCTTCCAAACCACGGAGCTGGGAAGGTGCAGGCCGCGGCGGGGCTGGCCCCGGGGCCTCGCAGTGCGTCACACCAGGACTGCTGCCCTGGCTTTGTGTGGGCATTCCGGCACCAATTGGACACAGCCGAGCGTCTGCTTTGTGAGGAATGTGTTTCTCTTGCATTTAACTTGAGATTTGAAAAGCTTTGGCTTCCCTCCTCCCTTCCTCCTGGAGGCTCATGAATCACAGAGCCGCCAGACTAATGAGTCACCCAGCCAGTTCTTGGTCAAGCGTGCCAGTCTGAGAGGCTCTTCTGGGATCAAATGGGAGCGGGCCGGCTTTGTCGGTGACTGGCCATGTGTTGAGCCGCAGCAACTGCTCCTCGGGGTCATTCCCATCCTCTTTGTGAGCTGTTTCTGTCAGGTTGTAATTGCTCTTTTGTCAGGAAAACTTGTGAATCTTTAAAGGCAGGGCGGCTGGGAAGAGGCTGGGGCGTTTCTGAGGAAGGGCAGCTTCAGAGGCCTTCCCAGGACGGTGCTGCCAGCCGGGGCAATTGTTCTCCAAGGTCTCAGTTCATTGAGCTTGAACTTCCAAGCATGCCCGGCGCATCCTTGCGCCTGTGAACCAGCCTAGGGATGTGGCTCACAGCCCTAGAGGGGTCCCACAGCCCTGGGAGGGTCCCACAGACCTGGGAAGGTCCCACCCCCGCCTCAAAGACTCCTCGGCACTGCAGGTGCCCCAACTGAAACCCACAATTAAGGGCTCTCTGGTGGTGAGCACTGGTACAGACCACACACAGTTTAATAACTGGAAATACGGCAGGCTAAAAAGCAGTTGCCTCAATTCATTCCTAAGCAGGAAACTTAAAATCTGCCACCAGTTTGTCAAAATCTCTTTTTTGTTGTATTGTTGTCCTTTAAAAAAAAAAAAAAAAAGAGAGAGAGAGAGAGAAAATAGCTGGGATACCAATTCTCCCATGTTAAAATACACAGTGGGGTCCTGTTCAGGCATTCAAAGAGAGTCTGATCTCCCTAGGAATCATCTGTTTCATTATCACTAAATTTGGTGTGGACTCTGCTCCCCTTGGAAGCCAGTTGTGCCCTCTCTCATATCTCCCATCTCTCCTGCTCCAGGAACAGCCACAGTGGCCAGGTGACACATGGAGATATGTACAGAGGGATGAAGGAAATGGGAAGAGGCTGCTTGCAACCAGTTTTCCAAAAGCGGTCAGCAATTTGATCTCTACCCTCAAACAATTTGGGATATGTGAAAATGTGGCCCTAAGCCTTTAACATCCACTGGCAATTACTCACCTCTCACTCACCATTCCAAACAAACCTTTAGAAGGCAAAGCCCCCCATCACCTGAAGCACAGACCAAGCCAGATCTGCTTCACAATCCATGCCATTACAATTCTCTGCAAAGGAAGAGAAAACATTAAGGAAAAAAAGTTGCAATGAAGTGACTTACCTTAAAACCTATTTATGTGGCAGGTGACAGAAGTTGCTGGCCTGTAGGGTGAGCCTGGCACCACTTTGGTTGTCCTGTTCTTCCACGCTGCATTACAGAGGCCGTCTCAGGAGTCCCCTGGAAGATCCTGGGTTTACACTCATGTATTATCTTCTCAAGTCTTTGACAGTAGAGATTCAGGAATGTTCCAGAAAAGTTCCACCTTAATAAATTTCTATTGATGTTTCTTAAATGACAGTGAAAATTTGCAGCTCCAGCCGTGTTCTCTAAGCTTGATTTTCTACAAAGGAACATCTTGCTCCTTTTTTTTCTCCCCATTTACTGTAAACCATGAGGTCAAGGAAGGTTTGGTAGCTCTGGGATTAAACATCTATGAAGACAGAGCTCTACACACCAGCCAAATAAAACTTGCTTTTAAATAAGGAATACTTACCTATCCAATTCCCAGGGAAACTTTGTTGTGGTGTCTGCTCCTGTCTAGTGCTGAACTTCCCTTTGCAGTATAAGTGCTTGTTTTATCATCATTTACACACACAAAACCATGGCAACAAGGAAACACTACAGTTGTATTAATAGGAATGTCTGCTTACTGTCTATTGACCTTTTGCTTAGGAAAAGGAAATAATCAGAGCCTTCAGCTGATATTGAAGAAAATCAGACTTAACAGTGCCTAACAGCATATCTGCCTTGAAGCATCCTCTAGCATTTCTTCAGAGACCTTTATGGAAGCTCATGGACATGGACTGTGCATTCCTGATACCGTCCTTCTGACAAAAACATAGAAATGTCAAGAAAACAAACTTACAAAGATGTGCAAAGATTTTTCCAAGGATCAGAGCATTCAGGCAACAGTTTGAAATATGTGCAGCTTCTGCAGCTTCTATTGACTGTAAAATTATCCCCAGCTCTGTGAGGAGGAGGGTCTTGGTTGTATCCAAATTTACTAGCACTGGTGGTTGGACAATGTAATTTGCTTCATCTCCTGTCTGCAGCTCCCTCACAGCTGTTGTCTCCTCAGCTCCACGCAGGAATACTTGGGAAGAGACACTGCCAGCCATATACCAAATATACAGATATAAAATTCAAAACAATCATCTTTTCATATTCTAATATTAATCTTTTACCATTTCTAATGGGAAAATAACACATGGAAAAAACCCCAAATTATTGGTGAATGTCAAGAGGATCAAATATACTATTCTTTAATTTTACTACACAGCTCAGAGTGGGCAAAGCATCTCTGTAGCTTTGAACATAAAAGTAAAGCAAAATGCTCTGGAGGAAAAGGAGACAGAAAATATTTTGGAATTTAATTTATTGCATCTGGTGACTGATACTCTGAGTTAACTGAGAGGAGGTGCACCATTATGAAATAAAAGTGCTCTTGCTGCCTGTGAACTGAAGCTCTTTAGGAGTAACAGAAGCACCTCCAGAACACTTTCCTGGATATTGAGATCAGATACAGGATCTGCACTGCTTATCTGGCACTGGATTCTCTTATTTCTTTACTCATTACTGAATCAGCCAGGTGAAAGGATGATAAGTATTTTTTACCAGTGTACACTTTTTTCCCTCCTGTGACCAATATTTTAGAAAGTACTCAGGACACAAACTTCACCATCCAGCAGGTGATCATATACATAATTTCTAGTGAATAGATTTTCAAATCCTTAGTATTTGCATTTCTCCTAAGTCTTCATCTGACTGTGTGACTTTGATAAAGCTTAATAAAGCTGCCTAGCAGAATTCTTTAAAATATGCCAAAAACATGTTTTTCTCTCCTGTTCCTTTTGTGGTTTTCTCTTCTGTTTCCTTTTTCTGCTTTATTTTTCAGAGTGGGAAAAATAGGGCTGGAGCATTTTAATTAGAATCTTCTTGGCATTAAATACTGCAATTAAATAATCTCTTGGTGTCAATACACAAAGGGTAAAATCCTGGTTTCAGGGAAATTATACCTTTGATTGTGGTGAGACCAGTTGGGGTTTTTTTCTTAGTCCTTACAATCTCCCCTCACAGGGTGATTAATCATAAGAGGAGGAAATATCTGGCTGTATGTTTGTGAAGAACTATTCAAATATACACCACTTAGCAACTAAGTTTTGTTAAACATTTTTTGTCCCTCTCTGAGTTACTTTATTCCCAACAGGATGTTAAAACCCAAGAAAAAGAAAGCTTTTCCCAAGAGAATGATTACAGCTTGAAAGGTCACCTGCATGTGTGTAAATTAATTGCATGAGGGATTATTTATTCTCTTGACGGTATTTTCAGGTAATGTTTTTAAAGATGATGAGCAAGGGCCTCCCCATCTCCGTGCCCAGGAAAGGCTGAGGGAGCTGGGGCTGTTCAGCCTGGAGAGGAGCCCCAGCTGAGAGGGAACACAGGTAAGGGCAAAATACCAGACAGAACATTATTCCTGATGAAATGGCCATGAGTGCAAAGTTTGGGATGGTCCCTGGGCATTGAGGAGAGCCCACCAGCCCTTTGGAACCCTTCTGCAGAGCATCATCAAATCCCAGGCCAGCAGGTCTGTGGGAATGAGCAATTCCCACAAGCCTTTCCTGTCCCTGAGGGTGGCATCACTCCCTCACCATGTAGGGGACAGACTCCCAGGTGTCGCTGGTCCCTCAGTGGTGTTGGCAGTGAGTGCCTGAAGAGAGAATTTAACTGCAGGAGAGGGGAATCACCCCCAGAGGCTCCAGCTCTACAGGGAGCCCAAACAATTAATGCAGCCTGGTTTCTCGACTTCCAGAAGTGAATAGAGGTGAATCCCACCCTTTTTATCTTTCTGCACCAAGAACTAGAAAGGGATGCAAACAAAACATGCTCTGGGGGGAGGGGTGTGTGTGAGTGAAGAGCTGGTGTGGAAGGGTCCACACCTGGGTTTTGTTTCTGAAACCTTTCAACAAGCTGCACTTTCATGGTGCCCAAACACTGTGTAAATGGAATAAAGATAATTTTCTTGTCTGTTTGGATTATAAGGTGTTCACTGTGAGGGTATGTGTGACACCTGGGAAGTCCTGAGTTTTGCTACGAGACAAAACGCCCACACTTCTGAAAAGTATTTTGTGACTGTGGGAATCAGGAGGACAGAACAGGTAAGGAGCTAAATGTGGTTCATGAAAAATGACAGTGGAAGTCTTGTCCTAAATCAGGGGCTTATGAACAGCTGGCAAAAGGCAAAGAAATGAAACCCATCACTATTCCACCACCACCCACGTGAGCTCTCTGTGTGGGCCAGCTGTACGGTAACACTTGTGGCTCTTGAACATCCACAACCTCATTTTGTAGCTTATAATTTGGTTTTCCCTGAGATCTTTGTTGCCTCGAGTTTCTCTACTCAGTTCCTGAAGAGAGATCATGAGCAAAAGCTCAGTAAGAGCAGTGTGAGTGGTAGGAGCACGGATGGGACACCTGACATTCCATGAGTGAGGGAACTGCTGGAGCCCCAGGCATGCTGCAGCCAGGGATACACCCAGTGCTGCTCAGGCACTTCCACCAGGTACCTGGGCTGGGAGAGTCTTGTGAAACCAGAGACTCGTGCCTGTAAAAGCAGCTGCAATGGGCAAATGGTTTAAATTAAAGAGCGAGCCAATCCAAATTTCTCCCTGAGAAAAAGGAAAGGGATGGAACGCAGCTATCTGAGAGCAGCTTTTGGGGTTGTTGGGCTCCAAACAAAGCACTTGCAGGTGCCCGAAGGAAGGATATTTGCACTGTGCTGACTTATCAAACCACATGATTTACAGGGATGTGGGCACGCACTTCTCGAGCCGTATCAAGTTTAACTGGGCTGGGCCCATCCCTTTTATCTTTTGAACAAACTCTAGCTTTAAGTTTCACTTCTTACTAGACGTGGCTTTTGTCCTGTGGAAAAAAGGACAGATCCTGTCTGTTCCATGCTTGCTCATAACCAGATTTTCAGTAAATCAGATGCCTCTGGCTCTGCTGGGATAGAGCCTGGTGCTGGAAAAAGGTGTGGGAAGGAAGGACTGTGAGTTAAAAAAGGGACTAAAATATGGAAAGGGAAGGTTTCAAGACAGAAGTTCAGCCTCCATTATCATGGCGCAGAGAAAGGGAGGGCACACATTCCCTAAAAACTTCAGATTTCAGTAACAAAGTCATATTGGGCCAGTTTATAGGGATCAGTGCTTCCCAAACAAACTTGCCACATGCCTGTTTTCAACACCAGTGAAATGGAGGGTGGGGACTGTTGGGTGACTCCTCTCAAGGCCAACCAGGAGCACCAAAGGGTTTGGTCTGTTATAGTCTCAGCTGCCCAGACCCGTTTATAACGATCGTCCAGTTTATAACCATCCATCCAGTTGTTCTGCTGGTGTTCCCAACATGGCCTGGGATCTCCAGGCCAGGCTGTTTGTTTGTTATTCTTTATTCCCATGTAAACCCTTCCCAAACCCTCAGCCTGAGGTTCTGGTCCTGCACAGAGGAGAGAAGCTTTTGGATTTGGGAGCTTTATTGCATCTGAAAGGATAAAAGGAAAAGCAGCAAACATCCACTTCTGTCAACGACCAGCAGGAAAAGCATGACAAAGACCCACCTTGGGTGAGGTGAGGTTATATTCTGCTTTGGGAAAATTAATCTGCAGCAAGCATGACAGAGACCCACCCTGGTCACTGAGGAAGCTCCTGTTCTGTGGTGTCATCCCGCTGCTTAAGATTACAGTGAAAGTATACATTTAATGGGGCAACCCAAAGATAATGTGACTTTTAAAGCACTTTTCTCCTGTACCTTTTGTCTATGCATGTATTTGTGTATAAACCACTGTACTTTCCATATTTGGCTTCTCTTGGTCTCCAGTCTGCTACTGAACTGAGCTCCTGGTTGTCCTCCACTGACTCATCTCTATGCTCCCTGGGCTGCTCAAAAACTGGGTGAGTTATTACTTAAGTGGAAACTAAATAACAAACATAATGTATAGAGAAATTGGGCTACAACCTCTTCTGCTTCTTTACTGGATTTTCACAGGGGTTCAAGCATTAATTTTCAAGCTGGCAGGAATTCTGTGCTTGGTTTCCTAGACCCAGGAGTGGTGGTTGCACATTGTCTCCCCATGGCTGATACGTGGAGTGCACAGATCTGTCACAGCCCATTGCTGGAGAATGGAACTTTTTAGCTCTCATTGTCCAAGTCTGCTCTTCAGTGAGCCCAACCTGTGTGGGAGTCTGCACCAAATTCAGGATGTGGGGGTCTCAGAGGCTTGGAGTAACCCAGAGGGAACAAGCCAGTCCTGGCATGAGAGTCACTATCTCACCTATTGCTTAATGGATTCCAGATTTGCTTTCTCAGTTATTTTATTAAAGAGAAAAAGATTCGGGGTACAGATTGGTGTTAGCCAGTGATACTCCCCACTCTCTTGCCATCAATCCCTTTTTCCATGCTATTTTGAAGCAGTGAAGGAGAATGGTTTCCAGATCTACCTTTGCTCATAAGCTGACAGCTTAGCTCTGTTCTTTCCAGGGAAAGTTAAATCCAGGGACTATTTCTCTGATATCTTTGGCTTGTTAGAGAAGGAGTTCTGTTTTGGTTTGTCATTGCCAACCCTGACGCTGAGAGCAGTGTCTCTGACAGGGGTTTAGAGCAGTGGCTCTGGCAGAAGCTGTATCCCTGCTGCTGTGAGGACACTCACTCAGCCAGAGGCTCACTGCTGAGCTGGGACTTGCTTAGACCAAGGCTCCAACAGTCTGAAATCAAACTGGCAACACCAGTGAGGATTCGAGGACAAGAAAGAGGGATTCACTGAGTTAAAGCACTGGGAGCAGAACTGCAGTGCAGGTTAGTTATAGATGGTCTGACTGTTCAGCAAGAGTGACTTTCAAGATTTCAGTTTCAGAGACTGTGGAGAGAACGTCCAGACTGAAATCATCATTGCTGCTCATGCAGAATAACGTGACTTTCATTACTCAGTTTATTTTTAGAATAAAAAGATGCTTTCCTGTTTCCATCTTAGCAAAGCCACTGAGAAATTCTGCTTTTCCTGTGGAGTTCATCTTTCACAAAATCCTTATGGTAATGCCTAAATATTCTTGTTATCTCCATGACCTCAAGAAGCCACAATTCACCCACAAGTACTGCAGAAAGTACCTTCTTGTTGTAGACTGGAATATTTTTTAAATCCCATCTTTAATCTCCTGAAGAACAAAGGCAAAAATTAATTAATTAAAACTGGTAAATAATTTTCCAAATTATTTTAATACTGCTGTTGGGAAAGGGATGGTGTTGGGCATGTTTAGTAATAGCAGGTAAAGAAAATATTTTTGCTTCGAAGAATAATTTTATATATTGTGACCAATTCAAATAACATAGCAGAATTGGGGTGGATGCTTCAAAGTCCTCAGCCTTGTCCATGGCATCCCAGTACCAACATCCACTCCTGGATCCACAGCAGTAGTTTCACCTCATAAAGAGTATTTGTCTGTTGAGACTATCTGCTAGAAATTCATCACAATATTTAGACTGGATTCTGAAACAAAATTGAAATTCCCACAAAATACTGGGTTACCTAAAATAACATTCCCTGTGCCAATCAAAAACTACCCCTACATTAAAAATAAGTATTATTCAGATCTCCTACAAGTACTGCTTAAGTACAAATCCAGGACAGTTCCATTGAGGAAAAGTGAGGTTATATTCTGCTTTGGGAAAATTAATCTGTAGCAAGTATCCTGAGGTTTTTCTTTTTTATCTCAATGTTTTTCCACTCATTATTTCCTTCTCTTTGAATGAACCAGAGTTGACAAATTGGCCTGGTGCTATCCAAGCCACATGCTGCTTGACTTCATGGCACTTGTGGTTTTAGGGGATTCATTGTTTGCAGAGAGAATCTCTTTTGCCGGGAAGATCAGACTTCTGATGCAATCCCATGAAACCCACAAACCACCTCCCTGTTCAGACCTTCAGGCTTGGGGTAATTTTTCTCTTTCTGCTGAATTCTTGGCAAATGTGTCAGATCACAGGCCATGACTAGAATCCTGAAGAAATCTGAAAAATTTGTTTGGCAAAATCTCTGGAGATTGTTCTGCTTAATCTGCAGAAGGCTCATTTCAGGTCCCATGCTACTGTGGAAAATGGCTTTCCTCTTAATTGGTGTCCCCACCCCTCTCACTAGGGATATGCTAGTGAGGAATGAAAATAGATGTGTGCCTGGAATATCTGAGAACTCCAAGAATAATTCTTACCTGAATCAAGCACATTCCTCTTCAGATCACTTAAAAGTCAGAGAAGCACCTAATTCCCTTTCCAACGTGCCAAACTGAGTTTAAAACTCAACTAGTTTTGTATTGCCCACCAGGGCTGGCTGTAGATGATTGTCCCCAATTCATGTGGGACCCCACTGATTGCAAGGATGCCTGTCCTTATCTGAGGGATCAGAGTGGTGTTTGTGTTGACATAGGAAATATGGGACAAGTTTTGGTGCTGAAATTGTGCAGCGTTCCCCATGAACACCACCTCCAGGGATGTGGATGGCAGTTCACCTGCAGGATGTAAACCTGCAGTGGAGAAAAGGGGTTTGCTTTGAACTGGTGCCTCAATTCAGTAGCCAGCACTGTGCAGGCAGACAAGAGCTGGAATTTTCACACCATCCTCTGTGTTCTTTGTGGACATTTTTGGGGAAAGGTGTCAGATGCTGGTGAGTGCAGCCATCCAGGGACAACGAATCCTGGACTCACAGAATGATTTGGGTTGGAAGGAACCTTAAACCCATCCCATTCCACCCCTTGCCATGGGCAGGGACACCTTCCACTATCCCAGGTGCTCCAAGTCCTGTCCAGCCTGGCCTTGGACACTGCCAGGGATCCAGGGGCAGCCACAGCTGCTCTGGGCACCCTGTGCCAGGACCTGCCCACTCTCCCAGGGAACAATTCCTTCCCAATATCCCATCCATCCCTGCCCTCTGGCTGTGGGAAGCCATTCCCTGTGTCCTGGCACTACATGCACATGTAAACAGTCCCTCTCCATCTCCTTATGGGCTTGGTTATTGTCTCTGCATGCACTGGTGGTTATATTTTCATTCTTGTTATTCTGGTACTGAAGTCACTAGTTTCTCTGCTCAGTTAGAAGAAATAAATCCAGCATTGTTTAAGGAACCAGCCCTATGCAGTAGATACCAAATAACACATCCCAGAGTGCCCCCCGAGCGAGCACTGTGAGCACAGGGTGCCTTTGCGCACACCCTTGGAAAATGTCACCACAGCAGCAAAAATGAAAACCTGCTTGGAAATCATTTGTTATACAGGAACCAGAAATCACAGAGATGGATCTATAGCATTTTAAGGAACAGCCAGACACTGTATAAACCCTCCCCAAACCCTGCTCTCCCATCCAAATTTTGATTCCCCAAGCTCTACCTGATGTGCACTGAAATAAACAGTACCAGGGGGAGGGTACAGTGAGCAAACCCAGAATAATGACATGTGTGAAAGGCTGCTTCCCAGCATGGCATTGTTCCAGAGTTACATATGGAAATTAATATCCTAATTAATAAGGGGTCATGAAGAACTAAATATTGAGGGCAGGCAGAAATTGCTGGAGCGCTTCTGTGGCACTCCATGTGCACTGAGGGCACAGAGATTGGCAAAGATGTGGTAGATGTACAAAGATATTTGGAAAATTTTCCTGTCTTTTCAGTCCAATCCTCTGTCTGAGGATTATATGCGTTTCACAGCACTCCAAGCCAATTTAGAACGATGTGATAAACCAACTACCAAATCCACTCTGTCTCTCCATGTCCAGCATTCTTAGACACTGATGGAGCAAAGAAACTAAAGGGAAATAAACTGATAAACATGCCAGAAAAAAATTTTTGAGGGCTCATAATTCAGATCCAGTGAAAAAATTATACTTCATCCCTATTTTCTACTTTCCACCAAGTGGTACAACATCCAGCAAGTTGGAACAACGTTGGTTAAGCAAGCCCTGAGCCAGCTAAAAGCTGCCCTTCCTCTGGGAACATAGCAAGCAGGTTACTGGACCCTTGACTTTCTGATGTACCCCCATTCCAGCTAGTTTTCTTCCTAAAAGAAACAATGCCAATTTTTACTACACGAGGATTTAGCCCAGACAACTCCAAAATTAAAGATGTTGCCAGATTGTCTGGGGGGTTGTTTGATTGTTTGGGGTTTTGCTTGTTTGTTTTGGTGTTTTATTTTTCATAGACTGATCGTGGGAAATGTTAATCCTGAAATATTTTCAAAAAAGGTAAAATTATAATAGAGAAACCTTCTGGTTGCTCCCAAGGGTTAAACCAAGGAACAAGAACTATCCTTCAACAGCAGTTTTGGTATCCACCCAAGAAAAATTCTATCAGACCGGCCAAAATCATGACTAAGAAGAGACTGAATTCACAAACATGTCATATGTGCAAATGTTAATCCCATGGTACAATCCATCTTCCAAACCCAGTTGTGCTTTGCCAGAGCCCCTCGGGGCAGGAAGGCTTTGGAGCAGTTGCCCACTCAAGGTTTCCACCCAACACTTGGCCGTGGTAAAAATGACACATGACCAGGGCTGGGGAAGGAGATAAGAGGGAATGAGAGCTCCAGTGAGACAACCACTGCTTTTATCATCTCTGGGAGGGACAGAGCTGTGCACAGCAAAACTGCCAGTGGCAAGGCAAAGGAATCAGAGCTGTAATCAAACAATGTTTGAATCTCTGGTACAAAACTTGAAGCGTGGAAATGTCCTTAAAAGTGGACAGGAAAGCTGGAATGGAATTCTGAGCCCTATGCCTGCCCTCAGTCACTTCCTGTGGACCTGAGTGGGAAATTATCAATTCAATGTCCTGGTTTTCAAGAGCCACACAGGGCTGGGATGAATCTCAAGAGAAGCACACAAGCAGCAGAATGCAGATTTTTGTCATGCTGGTGCAGCCAGCCCTGGGTGAATTGGATTGGTGCTACTTTTCCTCCTGCTCAATGGGTTAAAAGCACCAGCTCATAGTAGCAGCTATTAAACCTCCCAGAACCTTCTCAGGACTGGTAAATGACACTAAATAAGCCTCATTTTATCTACACAATTTTCCATTTTCTTTGAAAGGTAAGCTGCTTCCTAGACAGACCCCCACAACAAAATCTTTGAAGCCTCTTCTCGTGCCAGTGGCTTCATCCCCTTTACCCATTCCCAGCCCTGAGGTCTCTGCAGCCTGTCCTGCATTACCAGTGCCATTGCTGTCCCAAACCTCAGCAGTCTCCTGCCACCTGACAGGGATCTGTGAGTAGCTGAGTGTCTCCCCTCTGTCTCAGAGCCCTTCAGAAGGGAAAGGCTGCTGGAAGTTTGCATTTCAAGAAAAGATTGGATGTCTTTATGGGAAAGAAACCCCTGGAGGGCTGGGGCACAGGCAGTGCAGGCCAGGTAGAGACTGCAGCTGGAGGGGGAAGAGCACAGGAGAAGCAGATGTGTCTCAACTCTCTTCTTCAGGCCTTCCTGAAGTTCAGCTTTGGAGAGAGGACCTTTGGGCTCAGGAAATATTTAAGGAAATATTCTCTTTATTTGAGGAATAAGGAGAAAGAACATGTTCTTGTCTTCTCAGCTATTCAAGAGAACTGGGCAGGAGAATATGGTCCTCAGGTGCCAGGCAAGTGCTGGTGCCTGGTGTCACCAAAGGCTGGGTAGAGCTTTCTCACAGGTCTGTCCAGCTGAAGGAAAGTGGTGATGATGCAAAAATAGGGTGTCAAAGCAAAAGAGAGAAACAACAGCTCTGGACAACACAAGCAGCTGCTACAATAAAACGTGTCAGATGATGTTGCCTCCATTCCAGGACTCCAATTGTCCCTTTAAAACTGGGGTTTTCTTCAGAAAAAAGTTTTTAAAAGCTCACTGAGCTCACACAACATCACACAGTAAAATGTCCTGTTCAATACTATTTGACTCTGCAAGAAAATCCAGTTTAAACTTTAAACCTCTGGAAAAGTTTGCACATGTCATTACAATACATTGCATTCTGGATACTTGACCCAGTGATGGGTGAACTGCAGAAGAATGGAGCTTATTTGTTGGTTTTTTATTCCAGAAAAAAAGGCTAAAACTATGGGGATGTCAAATTAATAAGAATTTTAGCCATTCCTGGAGTCTCTAGTCTTGGTTTCATGATCAATGCTAAAAGAGAGATCTCAAATCCAAGTTTTTACAAGGGTAGCTGACCAACCAATACCTAAAACTTGGACAGAACCCTCCCTGCAGACTTCATCAAGCTCCCTCACAACTCACAAGAACAGTGCAAGGAAAATCACCTACAGAATGCTTTAAACAAAGTATAAAGAATATGAAACCAGAAGCAAAGGATTTTAATATTTCAATCACCAAACTGAGTCTTAATATTAAACTGCAAATTCTGACCATTACACAGAGAATAATTTGGAGAGAGGTTGTTTATAACATTTCATGAGGACCTAGAATGGACTTCATAGAGGAGTGAATTTGTATAGAATCACTGAATGGTTTGGGTTGGAAGAGACCTTGGGGATCATCTCATTCCACCCCTGCCATGACAGGCACACCTCCCACTGTCCCAGGCTGCTCCCAGCCCCAATGTCCAGCCTGGCCTTGGGCACTGCCAGGGATCCAGGGGCAGCCCCAGCTGCTCTGGGCACCCTGTGCCAGGACCTGCCCACCTTCCCAGGGAACAATTCCTAATTCCCAATATCCCATCCATCCCTGCCCTGTGTCTGTGGGAAGCCATTCCCTGTGTCCTGGCACTCCATACTTACTTGTTAGCAAGTAGTTTCTCTCCATCTTTTTTTTTAGGATGTAAGACACTAAAATCTCCCCTCTTCCTGAGGTTTCATCAGATCCAGTCTCTCACACAAAACTCCAGGTGACAGAGGCTCCACGAGCTGCACTTCCATCCTCATGGACACAGTCCCTGCAGACCTGGAACACCTTCCTGGGCCCATGACTGCACACTCCTGAGCTGGAAGAGACCTTCTTGTTGCTTTTTTATATTTCTTCTATAAAATTTACTTTGGGGCCTCTGTTGAAGTGCCAGGGGTGACAGAGAAAGCAGCAAGTGAGGAAGAAAGAGCTGCTGGCAGCAGGCTGTGGATGTTGTGCAAGAGATCTCAGAGTTGGAGATGGTTTGCAGCACGGACACCAAGCACCCTGTAAAATGTTTCAGATCTCCTGAGCACAGCTCCAATAGGCTTTGAAGTGTTGACATCACATAAAATAAAATGCATTGCTGTCCAAATTACCCCATTGGTTTTTCCCCCCCTCTCCTCACTTTGATGGCTTCTACAAAGCATTTTATATGGTTGAATAAATTTGAGTAACTCTTTACAAGAGTTACTTTAAATCAAACCAAAATTATTAAAAAAAAAAAAATTGGATGCTAGCTACCAGGCTTTCTCGAAAAAATGCTGTGTGTTTCCAAATACTCTGAGTACAAGATGGTGTGATGCAGCCTGGTGGGTAAACAGCCCTGGAGATGAACCTCTCCAAGGCACTGGGGTTTTTCAGCCTCAGACAATCACTGCTTCCCAAAGTAAGGATTAGCTTTGTGATTAATTGACAGCATCTATCAAAAAAATAATTTCTCTTGCCTCTCACATTCTGTCTTTTTGTGCAAGTGGTTGTGTGAGGTTTTCAAAAATAAAATTTGCAAATTAAGATTAATTTCTAACGGGATCCTTGGCCAGATCTCCCCCTCTATTGCAGCAGATGGACTTTTGTGTGAAATATTTTTCCTTAGTTGCTATAGAAACATGCCAACATATTTCTGCTTAAGTGATTTGCTGGAGAACTGTTTGTTGTGTTGCCCAATGCTGACAGGAGTGAATCATTTTTAGTCTTCAGTCAAGGCTGATTAAAACCTGGTCTCTGGGTGTCTAACTGCTGCAGAATGCTGCTTACAGGGGGGAGATTCTGCTAAAGTCATTATGGCTGGGACATTTGCAGCATGCCTTGAAGTAAACGAGGCAGGTGGAAGGTTAAAGCTACAAAAATGACTAAAAGCTGAGAAAAACTCAAGGCTGAAACACAACTGGATGTAAAAAAAAAAAAGGCAGAAAATTTATGATGACCTTTAAAAAGGTGATTTATAGGATAATTGGTTCTAGAAGCCAGTTATGATGGAAACAATCCCCAAATGACATTTTCACGTGAAAGGACAGGTCATGTGCCTTCCAAAAGG
Source organism: Irena cyanogastra (assembly GCA_013397155.1). Taxonomy (NCBI): domain Eukaryota; kingdom Metazoa; phylum Chordata; class Aves; order Passeriformes; family Irenidae; genus Irena; species Irena cyanogastra. The sequence goes on along the minus strand of VWZV01001847.1, from coordinate 241,664 downwards.
TGTTTGAAGGAATGAACCAAGCCCATCCATGTCAGGCACTGCAAGGACCCTGCCTACAGCCAAGAGCAGCAGGTCTGGCCCCATGCAAGTCCCACACCACAAACACAGCGCAGGGCATCCCACCAGTGATGTTTTCTACTAAATCAGGGCTGAAATGCTTTGCTCTTCAGACCCCAGTGAACCCAACCTCATCAGCAGCAAAGTGAAGATGCTGGAGGCAGTAAATCCCAGAATGGTTTGGGCTGGGAGGGACCTTAGAGCTCATCCAGTCCCACCTCCTGCCAGGGGCAGGGACACCTCCCACTGTCCCAGGCTGCTCCAAGCCCCAATGTCCAATCCCAGGCGGCACTGCCAGGGATCCAGGGGCAGCCCCAGCTGCTCTGGGCACCCTATGCCAGGGCCTGCCCACCTCCCAGGAACGGATTCCTTAAGGACCAGTCAGCGTGCAGGTGTGTGACTGATCCAAGCATTTCCTCTCTGTGAGTCTGTCTTCCAGACAGAGGAGCTGCAGCCTCAGAAATTGAAATTAAAAATATTTTCCCCTCAGTTTCTCAGGAGCTGGCGCTGAGGGTTATGTCACCTGCTCTCCCCCAGCCCTGCTGTGCCTCAGTTCTCTCCCTGTAAAGCTCAGCAGAGGACACTGTTCACAGGCCACTGCTGTGGGACCTACTCCTTAAATATTCCTGTGAGTAGGCAATGATCACACACAGTGTTTGGAGGCTCACAGCATCTCAGGAAGGTGTGTGGAAAGAAGCAAACCCTGAGATTAGACAGAGGAAGCAATTCCCACTTCCCTCAGAAGCCAAACTGAGATACAGCCATGTTATTAAACTGCTTCTTAAATATAAATTTCCCTGGTTTGACAACAATCTGATATGTAATTGAATGTTTAAACGCGGTTTTTAATGAACTGTCCTGCAGAGCTGGCTGCCCAGCCCGCCTTTTGTGGACTACCAAGAGATCTGCTTCTCGGGGTTAGCTCTGAGCCCTGTGCTGGTGAGCCCTCAGAGTTGTTTATAACAGCCTCTTTAACTGGCATTTACTCCCTGCTCTAACATTTTCCTCATTTCTGTCCCTATTTTTGAAGCACACTCCCCCAGTGGCAGCTCTCCAGCTCCCTTTACCTCCATGAGAAGGCAGGCTACCAGCTACCTTTATAGTTGCAGCCAATTTTTCTGCTTGGACAGCTTACAGGGGATCTTAGTTGATGGAATAGTTGATTCTCTGCCCATGGCAAGCGTATGAGTCATCGCTCCAAAAAATATAACCTTGCTGTCCCTCTCCAAGACATGGAGAGGCTTGAGGGGCCAAGAGGCTCTCTGGATACAGCTAAGGTTGTCCTGTTCTTTCTGTTATGCCCAAGGTTTGTAAGATTTAAAGGAAATGGAGGACCAGGGAAGTCCACCCAGAAAGTGCTTTAGTTCTTGGCCCCATGAAGGTGAACCCATGAAGTTATTAACAAGATACTCTGGAGGAACACAGGCAGAGGAGGAAAACAATGCTCTCATCCAGGCTCCTTCACTGCTCAGCTTCGAGTCCTTAAGGAGTTACTTGGATTTTCATCATGTGGTGCTCCCATGTCTGCCAGCACATGCAAACTCAAACCTCCACCCTCTGTGCCAGTTGGGAAATTGGCATTTTTATGCCTGAGGAATAAGGATCTGCAGCAGAAGACAATCTCTTACAAAGAAATTTTCAGATGTGTCCCCCTCTGTCTTGCTGAGCCTGCACATCTAGAAGACGACACAATCCAGTAAGGAGCAACCTCACCTCACCGCAGAGTTTGTAGAATTACAGCAGGGCTTCAGCCTTGAGAGTTCAAATACCCTTTGATGGGGGAAGAGGCAAGTTGGGAGACATTTATTAAATCTATTCTCCAGGTACTTCTAAAATAGTAGCAGTAAAGAAGTCAAAATTCCCTCCCAGTCCTCATATATCTCTGTAGTTGTGGAGCATGAACTTTTCTGGAGGCTCCAGTCCTGGAAAGTATGATGCCTGTAAATTTGGACAGGTAGATTGTCCCACTGAACTCCATCAGATGTCCTGCAGATTGATGGAAAACACTGCTCTGCTTTCTTTGGCATTGGGTGACAGTTGGGAAGCATTCTTCAAGAATTATAAAACAACAAAAAAAAATGTTGGCTGAATGTCCTATTTTTGAAAAGAAACGACCTTCAAATGTTCATCCTCATGAAAGACACCCCCTCTGTTAGAGACAGGAACTGGGCAAACCCTCAGGTCTCCTCCAGGGTGGGATCCTCATGCTCTGGGTTCCTTGGTCTGCCTCAGATCATTGTGCCTCTCCCGTGAGTTTCAGGGAGTCATCAAAGTGTGATTCTGTTCTCCTGCTCTTTGCCTTTCAGCATTGATGGAGACATGGATGAGTAAAGACAGATAAGGGGTAGGCACAAAGCAACAAATTTCCTGTGAATTTAACAGCAGAGCATTTGGAAGGGTAACAGCACTCCTGTCACAGGAACTCAAAGCGTGGATCAGGTCTCATTCAAATTACAAAAGGGTCCAGTTTGCTTTTAAAGGCTTCTTTTGAGGGAGACAGAAAAATACCAAACAGAAATGTTTGGTGAAAGCTCTGAGGTTTCCCCTGCCACAGTAGATGGAGGATTTGGGGGAGTGAAGTTCTACATGATTCTTTTAGCCTTTCTTCATGGAAAGAGTGATCAGGCTTTGGAAGGGGCTGCCCAGGGAGGTGTTGGAGTCCCCATCCCAAGTCCTTAGGATGCACTACCCAAGAACTCGTTTCAGTTCTGGGAAGCCTCCAAAGAAAGGATATCTTTTCCATTATCCCAGAAATCCTTTGCCCACTCTGGTAGGTTCTTCTGCATCGACCAAATCTCTTCCTCCCGGCTGATTACTCCCCCTCATAATTATAGCAAGTTCTTCAAAAAGTACCCCCTGCATGAAAACAAATTTTCATCATAACCATAATTCTAGCTCAACCGTCCATCATCTCAGCTTATTCAACCTCAGAGTTAATATTATTTTATAGTGCATTTGAAGCAGCTCTAATGCCCACCCTGATTTGATTCCTGGGTTTCTGTGGAAGCCACGAGCTCTGTTTCCCTGCCAAGGGAATGCCAACTCTTTAGACACAAGGTTTCTGGGAAGCAGCTGTGACTGTCCCTCCTCCAGGAATATTTTTGACAAGGCAGAGCGGAAGCACACTTCTAGGCTGATTTGGCTTTTCCCCATGAACACACAAGTCAGAATTTTTCAAGACAAGACAATACCATCTTTGTGCCTATCATGGTAACATTTAGCTGTGAAAATGGCAGAGGAAATTTAATTTGAGAGAAATCCATAAACAATAATTACCTTATCCAGGGCAGAACTCCATAAGTTCTAAAGTGTTTTGGAAGTAACGTGGTGACTCCACCTGTAACTTCTGGAAGGGTCAGTGGTGGGTGGAGAATGCTGCCCCTGCACTCAGCCTCTCTGAGGAGTCTCTGGGCTGAGCACCAGCTGTTTCCAGCAACCAGCAGAAAATCCTTGCTTTGGCTTGGGTGGGAGGCTCTGCTATAAATACCAATACTGATTGTTGCTGTTTTCAGAACTGCAGTGATGAAGAGGAGCAGAGAGATTCAGGAGCTTGGCAGGAGAGACCCAAGGCTGTAACTCTCTGGACTGGGAACTGTCTCAGAGCCAGTGGGACCTGCTTCCTGAAAGTCACAGCCAGTGCTGCCAAATGATTCTTAGAACAAACTCTGTGTGGAACTGCACCAAGACTGCACTACTGAGTAGCACCAAATCCCAGCAACTGCAGGCATGCTTTATCCAGGATTTTCTGCTAGTCCCTTGGAAGTAGAGCCAGTAACAAACTGCATATAGCAAAGTAAAAAGATAGTTTAAAAATTATATTTTAAAAATGCTGCTGAGAATTGGTGATACTCTTAAAAATACCAGCTTGTTCAGGGTGACACAAACCGTCCCGTGCTGCCTCATGCCAGAGCTCCATATAGGCAGTAGATTATTAGGAAAAAACCTGTAGTGTTGCAGTGATGATGGCCCAGGTACCCCACAGGGAGAGGGACACCAGTGACCCTGTGCAGAGCTGGCAGCCTGTCCTGCTGCCCCCAGGCTGGCACACAAATATGCCCCCAGGCTGTGACACAGATGTGCCCCCAGGCTCAGGCTGGCACACAGATGTGCCCCTGGGGCTGTGACACAGATGTGCAGCCCATGGCACTTGGCCAGGGCTCCCCTGCTGATCTGGATGCATTCAGATGCAGGTTGCCACTACATTTGACATATGTTACCAAAATGAACATCTGACAGCCATGGCAAGAACTGCAAACATTGGTTTCTCCCCTTCCCCCTCCTTTTCCCAATTTGTGAAGTCATTTTGATTGTGCTTATGTTGCTCTCAGGTTTTATTTTATATTCACTCAGATGCTCATTAAAAGCATATTTGAGTTTAATGCATGAATGTTCGCAGAAAAAATGCAACATGAGATGCAACACCAGGTTGCATCAAAGCTGCTACCAGACTGACACAGAGACAAACAATCCAGACAGAATTCATCCAGAGCTTTCCCAACACAGCCATGTATGTACATGCAATTACATTGTGTGAAAGCAAAACCCACAAATTTTATTTTAAGCTTTTCTCCAGCCAACACACCTTCTGTTATTACTCTAATTTTCCTGGATCTCTCTAGGGAAGACAGTCTACTTTTTTTTCTCAGTGACTTCTCCCAATTCTCATGGTTATAACAATCATGCTTTATCCAGCCTGGGAGCAATGAGCCCTGATTTGCATTAATCACTAGTAACCAACATATGCAGAATTCCAAATGTGGTGTGAATCCTGTCGGAAAAATAATTCCCAGTGAGACACAGAAGGTGCTTTTATCCACTGTGTGCTCACACAGCATTAGCAGGACAGGTCCCTGGGACTGTAAAAGGGATCTGACCAGCCCAGTACTGGAGCAGCCAGTGCAGCAGGGAGTGCAGAGGAGGCCATCAGCACTGCTGTGGATTCTCTAGCTGAATGGACCCAGTCCCTGTTCTCAGGCTGGTGAGGGCAGCCCATGCTCCTGAGGATACTTAGAGAAAAACCTGTGCCTCTGATCAGCTGTGGGAATGAAGAATTCTCATGATAACATGATCTAAAGACTTTTACAGAGTATCTTGGATTAAGTTCCTCAGCAGCTGGAGCTGGAGTTACCCTGATAGTTCCTGGAGTAAAAAATGCTGCACAATGGAAAACTTGGAAGACGACTTTGACACAAATCCTCGGTTTGTGCAAGTGCCCATGGCCCCTCTGACTCCTCCTGAATTGCTTCCTCTCTTCCAGGTGCAGCTCTCCCCCGTCACTTTAGGAAAGCTCAGGAGTTATAGCTGCTGCCATTTGCTCCCCAAAAACAAGACTATCTGCTGAGGTCAATCACTCTGCCACTACAAGAATGTCTATCTGCAGAGATCTGACTTTAAGTTACATTCTCATGCAGAAGCATTACCTGGGTTCCTGAAAACTGAGCTCTCAGAGTGTCCCAAGGTGTTGGAGCTAAAACACTAAAAAATCTGGGGTTTAAACACAGCCCAGTTCAATGTGCTGTATTTATGAATAGTACCTGAACCCACCACCTCCCACCCATTCACAAAGAGCACTAAATCAAAGACAGTGATGATAATAATATGCTTCCTACAGTCTGGTCCTTAAACTCTTACTCAATCCTTGGAAACCTGAAATTAAATACTATTTATGAAATCCTGCAGTAAGAGCACAGTCTGGGTGTGATAAATTACTAACAGCAAGGTAATTTTATTTTTTTTCCCAAACACAGAATCCAGTTCCTCATGTGAGTTCTCTCCTCCATGGCTCTGTTGCAGAGGTCTCTGCAGGATCCTTCCCCTCCTTCAGCCTCCTCTGGCTGCCAGCAGGAGATGCCAACAGCCCTGAAAGGCTGAGCACAGCCCTGGGAGCAGCTCTGGTAGCAATATACAGAAAAGGCTTTACAGCAAGAGGGTCATGCAGCAGGAGGAGACAGGCAGGGGGAGGAGGGCAGGTGTGAACCCCCAGTCAGAAAAAACCTCTCATCTGATGGCTCAAAACATAGAACCCCAGAACCCCAGAATAGTTTGGGGTGGAAGGGACATTGAACGTTATGTCATCACTGTCCCAGGCTGCTCCAAGCCCCATCCAGCACGGCCCTGAACACTGCCAGGGATCCAGGGGCAGCCACAGCTGCTCTGGGCACCCTGTGCCAGGGCCTGCCCACCCTCCCAGGGAACAATTCCTTCCCAATATCCAGTGTAAATCTTCTCTGCTTCATTCCAGGGCCAGCTCATCTCTGAATCCAACACACAGGCAAACCCAGAGGGGATGAACACACCTAAGGGACTGTTCTGGAGGGCATGGTGGGTGCAGCTGCTGCAGAAGCTGCATTTGTTGAAAGCAGCTCATACTTTGATCAGTTTATACAACAGGAACAAGCAAAGTGTCCAGGTCCCTGTGTGTCAACACCTCCCTCCACTGTCACCAAAGGACTTACAACCTCCACAGCATTTTAACTCTAATGTTAATATTAAAAATATTCTGCATTCAGTAAAAATATAAAGTTCTTGCTTGAGAAGCAAAATTCAGGTCCATAAGCAGAACTGCCTTTAACATTGCAAAAACATCCATCCTTCTCCAGCAGAGTTCTCCCTGAAGTCTGAGCACAAATGACAGCCAAAGCTGTGATTGTTTGGTTCCATGTAACCGTGGGAAGAACAATTCACCACAGTGAACATTCAAAATTCCGAGCTGCTGCCACCTCTGAACCAATTTTGACACTCATTTTTCTGCCTTTCATAAACCATAAGTTTCATCTGTTCTGGGGCTGAGTCATGATTTTCTTCCCTAAATAGAAAGGTTTTCATGATCATTTTTTATTACTTTAATATGGCAACTATCCTATATGTGAATCCAGGTAAGAAAACCACGAAACTTTCCAAGCACAGACATACTTCATATTTCACTTATTCCACGTGGTTATGAAGTGGTGTTCAATGGAAACTGTATGGGAACTGAAAGCAGAGCACATATTGTGCACCCATGTAATTGAGAAAATGTAGGGCTGGAAAAGGACAAATCAGATGGATGATGTTTACATGTTCCTGTAATATAACTTGGGCTAGAGACTATAGAGTTGCACAGTCAAGTTCTCAGGAGTCAGCTTAAATTCATTAAGTTGTTAAAACTTTCCTGGGTATGAGATGCACTGGTTGCACTTTTGCATTGCAGGGCAAACCACTCCTAAAATACCATCTCCTCTTCCCCCCAAAGATGAGAGACACAGGGTAACAAACTCATAACTGAATCATATATAATTGGCATAACTTTCAGCATGAAAAAATTGGTTTCCATCACTTCAATTATATGGATTGACTGGTAGGGCAAGATATAGACATAGCTCATGTCTGACATGGGACAAGTAGACATTGAAGCAGGAGATTTTACACCTGAAACCCTTTTATCAGTAAGTTTAATGAAAATACATTTTCGTCAAGAGAGAAAGGTACTTTTCTGGGCTGTCCCCTTCACACCTCTGTTTGGTCAGTAAAATGTCAAGTCACCAATACTCACACTATGAGTATTTTGGATTACAGTCACAGGGGAAATCAAAAAGCTGAAGACAGGAGTTACACAACTCCTGTTTGTGTGTAATTTGAAAAAAACCCCAGAATATTACATTATTAGTAATAGCTGAGAGGTGAATGGGAGCTGTAGGTTTGAGTCTGGCAATGAGCCAAACTCTGCATCAGCACTGAAGAAAAAGACCTGGAGTGTCCCCAGGGCAAGTGAGCCCCGCTTGTGGAAAGGAAGGACAGAATGAGACCTTTTGGGTTCAGCACAGCTCCTCTGTCCCTGCTGCTGTTTCAGGGAGGGCCCAGGCTTGGAGGCAGACAGTGCCAGCTGCCTCCCTGCAGGACCCTGCCCAGAAATGCTCTGGCTCTGCCAAGTCACCTCTTTGGCACAGCAGATTCCTCCAAGGGAACTCAACTGTCCACAGACACGAAGCTCTTCTTAGAAACACTTTTTTAAAAGAAGCCCCTACCCCAACATTCTCATGCACAGCTTGGATTTCAATATCCTATCTCTGTCATCCACGGCAAAATCTTTGCTTAAGTGGAATTGGTTTGCTCCCAGAAACCAAGAACTTTTCTGGGAATTTCTCTTTTCTCTTACATTGCTTGAGAACCACTGCAAAAGCTCTCCAAACATGAAACACCCTGAGCCTGAAAACCTCAGCAGATGGCATGGAAGGTGTCTCCAAGTAGTAGCTGGTGCTGGAGAAGTGTGTTGGGCTGATGACAGTCTTGGACACAGGTCCCTTTGCACAGCCTCAGGACACAGGCAGCAAGTGGCAAGTGACATCTACTGTGGTTCCCTTCCCTGACACAGCTCTCTCATGCCCTGGTGGCTCAGGAGAGGGTGGAAATTAATTCAAACTATTTTTATTGGCCTGCTTGTTGCTAAACAACACATCCTTCCATTAGAAAGAGGAACATTGTAGTTCCTCTTATCCCCTTCCAGAGACATTTCAAATAGGTGGAGGTTTAAATCCCACAAGTGAAAGCTACAGACATAAATTCCACATTTGTTTGTGTGAATCTGCACATGGCCAACCTTACAGAATGCAAACCAAACCCCAATAATGGGACCCAGATTGAAATGAATACCAGCTCTCCACAATGAGAGACAGATTCTCGTGTCTGAGAAGTTTGCAGTCAGCTACAATAAAAATCAAGCTCTGCAGCCCGGCCAGCCCCCGAGCCTTCATAAATATCACTTTTCCCTTGTTTTATTGTTAGCAGAAGCAGCTTGGCAGTGGATGCCACCACACTATTAGTAAACACACGTCATTATAAACACAGAACAGAGACCATAATAACCAGCAAGGAAAAATAAGGAATGAAGTACACAACCCACCAACTCCTAAGAAAACAATTTCAGGAATACAAGGCAGTTCCAGCTGGAAATGTCACCATGGCACCCCACACCTGACACATTCTGCCACCTCTCCCTGAGCTTTGATGCTTAGTGTGAAGCCAGGGAAGCTGTGAAAAGGACCTGGTGGGTTCCTGTATTGTCTGAAAACGACTCCACACCGAGAGACAATTTCTTCCCTGGCAGACTGGCAGAACCAGCCAGGTTTACAAGGCTGTGATCCTTCTGCCCTTTAACCACCACAAATAACAACAACACATGTTCTGAGAATTAACATGAGACAGTGCTTCTGCGGGATCCAGCCATGCAGAGGACCAGAAACTCTTGGCCGCCCAAGCATCTGTGAGAGCCTGATGATTCCCAAGGAATGGTGTTTGAGTTCAGGACTCCAGGGAATTCCTGCAGAATTATAAAGGCTAAAACCGTGCACTCCTGAGGCTGGTGGGCTCTGCTGCCCCTCAATGGCCTTGCTGGGAGGGGAAGCTCTGGGCAGCTCATCCCTCTCCTGCAGATCCCTCCTTTCCTTTGGCAGCTGGCAAAAAAAGCAAAACGAGTGTGGCTATGCAGCAATACAGGGCCAAATGGAGCATAACAGACTTGTGATTTGTCCTTTTGGCATCATTCAGTAAAGTTAATTCTTTCCTACATGTTCCAGGGTCCTCTAGGACCTGTTTTAAATAGATAGCTTTGCACAAATGTGGGTCAGTGTCTGTATTCCTACAGAAAAGGAGATGGAAATATGCCTGAGAATCTTCTGCATCCTCTACCTGAGAGGAAAAATTATCCCACAGTTTGTTACAGTTCTCAGTATTGGATGCAGATGAGTGACAATTTCTCAGCAATTTTAGCAACATCCCTAAGGAATTCAAGAAAATGGTTTGAAGTGGTGTTTTCCAAGAGGAATTGCTGGAGAGAGTTTCTGAAGCCATTATGTGCAGTTCAGAGAGAACAGCACTAACTGGGCTGCTCCAGCCCACGGCCCACTGCTCCTCCTGCCCCTGTCCTGCTGCTGGACCATGCCAGCAGCCACAATTACCTCTGGAATGTCCATTGCCATGGAAGGGACATTGGGAATGCCCACTTGAGGCTGGACAAGACGTGCATTTGCCGGACATCCCATGGCAGCCGAGGTTGGGGCTGAGCCTTGAGGGGCTCACATGCAGACTTTGAGTGTAACACTCTTAAATAAGGGGGAATTCACACATCTGGGAGCTGTTTTTCACTTGCTTTCCAGACTCAGAAAGGCAGCAGTGGGGGGATTTAAATTAAGGAACAAAAGGTGCTACACAGCTTAAAACAAAGTTTAAAGGCTGTAAAACAGAACAAGACCTGCAGAAAAGTGCTGTGTATCTAGCATCCAGAAGTACTCCAGCACAAGAGAGCTGGATATTCTCAGTCTCAGTTAAAAACAAGGACTAAATGAAGCACACAGTTGTTCAGTGCATGATTCGGGGCTGGTATAAGGCACAAAAAAGTGGCTGTCACAGTGTCACAGAGTCATGGTCTCATTGAAGGGCTGGAGCAATAAAGGCAGATGGCAGCAGAGCAGCAAATGGGGTTTAGTGCTTGGCAAATAGTAAATTCTTCTCTGAGCAGCTCAAGAAAACCCAAGAATCTTTCCGTTCCACAGAACTGTCTACTCCCATTCCCTTTGCTAAGAAAAATGTCATATTGCCAGGAGAGGGGACACATTCACATTGAAATACTGACTGAATTTTGATACAAAATCTGAGCCAGGCATGCAGAAACTGAATAGAAATACAGCTTCTAGAAGTGGATGAATCAGAGCAATTGAGCCTCCATAAACTATTTGGGGTTTGATGCTGTATTAGTTATAAGAGTACAATTGGACAATAATATTAATTCTGGATTTAAAACATCTCATTTTTTCCCCACAATTTTACATGCATTTGCCTGTAACTGTTTGGAATGGACTCATAGCAGAATTCAAGTGATGATGTGAACAGGGAATAAATTCAAATGTGTCTTCTAGACTCTGATAAGAGAGAAGATATCTCTGGCAGACAAGACATACATGCAGCTGGCCCATGAGACATTGGGGGAGTAGGCCAGAAGAGCAAGAGGGAAAATATCAAGGCAATTCAAGGTAAAAAAAATGGATTCATTATTTAAAAAGAAATTATATTTGGCTTTGACACTGCTTGTGGTGTTGGTGAGTCACCCCTAATAATATACCCAGGACAACAACAGTGACAGGCAGCACGTGAAGATAAAAGTCTCAGCTTAGATACAGAGTTAAACCGAACCAGCCTGCTTTAAATACAACTAAGTCAACCTATGCATTTTCAATAATTTTTGATTTAAGATATAAATTCTGCACATATTCCCCATCTAAGAGAAAAAAAAATAGCATCCACATTGACTACCTTTGCCTATGCTAAAGATCATTATTTTCATATTCTTCTGGCTACCAGAAATAACACCAAGAGATGGAAGAATTGCGTCTGGAACATGAACATTGTGTCCTTTTTCCCAAACACAGCCTGGTACCAGTGATGCCCTAGCACCTGGGAATTCCCAGCCTGGCAGGTACAGGCAGCTCCCAGCAATTCTCACTGCAGTGAAGGTGCTCAATGCCTTGGGACAGCACAACCAAGAGAAAGGCTTTCAGGTAGGACGGTGTAACTTCATTTAAAGAGTGCTGCTGTGGTAAGATGAGCTTAGGACCAACTAAAATTTCTACCCTCCTACCTTGCTCCTTCCTCACTTTCAACACATGGACAGCATAAGTATTATGGACACTTATGGACTATCATTAATTAATTATTTACTTTCTCTATTAAGAAATTAACATAGGAGTAGAAAACCATATTTCTTTCAATTAAAAAATGGGGAAAAAAGAGTGAGGCTGTTTGTGAATGTAGGTTGGGAGGAGCCTGGCAGAGCAGTGGAGCTCTAATGCCTTAATGAAGATAAGCAGACGAAAAGGACCACTGTGGATTGCCACTGCCTTGCAGTTAAGTGGTGGGTTTGGAAAATAATTCCTCCTGATTCATCTTCTGGTTACATTCTGGTTCTTCAGTCAATTATATGTCACCACATAGGGTTTGAGAGTGGATTCCTGAGTAAACAGCCAACAGCAGACAAATTAGCTGGGAAACCCAAGCACTGCTCTTTATCATTGGAGTTTTGATGAGTGTTGTGGCTGATCTGAGACAGTTCCTCAGGTGTGTCTGTGCCTGTCAGGCTCCTAGATGCTTTCTGTGCCCAGATCCCCAAGAGGATTTTTTGGCAATTATTCCCAATATGCTCCCAGCTGCTCCCCCACAGAAATAAGAATAGGAATTTTTTTCTGCTCTGAAAATTGTGGAGTGGGGGAGAAGGGGAGAACCCCAACCATCAGCATCTTTGAACACAAAGATGTGCCTTGTCATTGGGGGAGCTGGGGGAGCTTCCCTTTGGGGAAAAGCCAGCAGGAGCTCTTGGGGCTGGGACCAGCAGCTCCCTGGCCGTCCAAAGAGCCTTTGTGTCCCTGCCTCACCTGGATCCTGGGCAGGAGCTTTTCCAGAAGGGGAATGATCTCACCACTGTAACTCACATGGAGAACTTTCTCTCCTCTAATTAGGATGTTTAACCTGTGCAGTCTTGCCCCATGCAGGCTCTGTAACAGGAACAAGCCAGGACTGGGGTAAGGCAAGGAATGCAGGCTCAGGGGGGGATCTCAGCTGATTTTCTTTGTCCCCAGGGCTGCCAAGAGAGACAACCTGTGCACCTGGAGGTGTGCCAACCCTGTGCCTCCAAGCCTTGGGCATCCACACTTTTGGGTTCCAACAGCTCCATGCCCTCCAGTGCAGCCCACTGCCCTGCCCTGGTTATGGGTCCTCTGTGGGACAAGGGACTTGCCTGCACTAATCCCACCTCCAGGTTTATAGAATTGGGCTGGTTAGAAATGCAAACTTGTTTCTCATAAAATGTTGCTGTGGCTTTGACAGTGTATTTCTGGTGGCTGATGGCTTATGATAGTCCCCTAAGAGTAAAGGCAGCAGCATGGGCAGGTTGACCAAGACTGACATTAGGAAGCGACTCCTTTGTCCTTGTTCTGTCCATGTCCTGCTTTTCTGGATGGTTTTGACCCCCTCACGTCAAATTCCCTAAGCTTCTGTCAGACAAGGAAATTCTAAGCAACGTTTCTCTTGAATAAATATTTTTCTTTCTTTGTAGAGTCAATATTCCTTTCTCAGCTCAAGATTTTGTGACTTCCCTGTATCAGGCTTTGTACCAAGCCAAAGCATTTAATCCCCTCAAGGTTATGTGGGAATCCTCCAGCATTCCAAACAGTGACAGAAAGGAGGCAGGAATTGCCAAGTGCCTCTGTCACTACTGGTCCAGCCGTGATACTCAAAGAGCATCAACCAGCCCAGCCTTGTGCCCAGAAATACAATCTAACCACCTGGAATGATTTGGCATCCTTAACTACACCTTCCTTCCCTGAAACATTCAGTGGAGAGCTCGTCCTCATGACAGGAATGTACCCAGAGAGAGGCAGGAGGCTCTCAGCTGCACAGGGGAAAGGACATCACAAAATGCTGCAGTCATGGGGCTCTGTGCTGCTCTCAGATGCAGGTGGGTATGCAAATGGAGGGCAAAAATGACAGGTTTTACCTTTTGTACCCACCCAAACACTTGGACAACTTCTCTTCTTTTTACAAGGGACCACTTAAAGCTGAGAGGGGACAGGAGAGAGATGTGTTGCAGTCATCAGATAGGAGACACTTTAATGGCTGTTGGCTTCTGAGCTGATAGATCAGAGCTCTTCATGCACACAGAGTTTATTTTCCTATGGCCCCCACTCTCCAGCGAGCTGGCTCATGCCAAGGGCAGGCTGGGAGAGGTGAGGCCAGGGATTCGTTGGCTTTAATGCACAACTGAAAGATGCTTTCAGTCAGCTGCAGCCTGGGTGCCAGGTTTTATTTTTTCAGTGCTCTCACTCTGGGGTGGAGAGGGCTGGCCCTCTCCTTCCTCATGCCTCCTTTACTCTCACACAATCTTTGTGGAGCTGCAGAAAAGAATGTTCCCATAAATAAACAAAATATTGAGTTACACACCATGTAAGTGACGACAGAAGAGAGCCCCAAGTCATCTTCTTAATTTCTATGCACAACACAACGTGCCAGCTCTCAGATAAAAGATGCATGAAAGAAAATGACATTGCTTCCAAGTCCACATAGTTTTGAGGTAAAATCACCGAGCCGTCACGTCCCACGTGCTCCTGTGCACGCTGGGGCTCAGCCCTCCCAGCCCAGCGCCAGCCCGGAGCTGCTCCTGCTGCTCCCCCTGCTCCACCATCGTCTCCTGCTCCAAGGTTTGCTCACGTTCTCAGCCAGCAGGTGGTGGGTTTGGGGTCAGAAGGCAAAGCTCTGACTGCAGACCTGGCACAAGGCAACGTCCACATCCTGCTGCAGCTGCGGCTCTGCTGACCCTGCTGGAAATCAGGGCTCGGCTCTGCACACTTTAATTGGGGACAAATTGCTGCAAGGATCTTTGCAAAGCCCTCTTGCACACCGGTGGTTCCTTCAGATTCTACTGGGCAATTTACAGTTAGGCTACTTTTTAAAATAATTTGATAGCAGAAACACTTCACTGAATAATTTTCAGGTTCATTACAGACGTTATTCATAAGAAAACGATGCAAAATATTCAAGAGAGAAATATAACACGACCCTGGTGGATTTGGTTGTCTACACAAGCCTTGTTGCTTTGCTTTGGGCTCTGGTGGGGACTCTCACGCAATTTAGCTGTAAGGAAACATCCTGAAAGCAACATTTTACTGATGGCAGGAGGGGCTGGGATCACAGGGGTGCCCCGAGCCCTGGGCACAGCAGGGGACAAGGCACGGTGAGAGTGCCACTACAAAGCAACCTCAGGTCCACGATAAATCCAGGCTGAGAAGAAAATGAATACCTGGGAAATGAAATAATTTCCCAGAGTTCCCGGACAGCCCTGGCAAAGGCAAAGGACTGAACCTCTGCACCCTCAGGTCCAGGGCAGCATTTAAAACCATGCCCTGCTTTCTGCCTAATTACACGTCCCTGTGTTAGACCTAAAATCACAAAGCACATTGGAAAAGCGTTACCAAGGCTGCTCTGATTAGGAAACTCACATTGCTCATGAAATATCAGAGCATTTTGCTCTCTCTCCCATGGGACGTGCCTCTCAGTCCCTATCCTGAGGGAGCTGCTGGGGAGGCTGTGCTGCAGTTCTGCTCTGTGTGCCCCTCGGTGCAAACCTGGCTCTGCTGAGGAGGAACAGCCCCAGGCACCGGGCTGAGCTCTTGGAATCTCAGGCTGGTTCATGTTGGATGAGACATTAAAGCTCATTTCAACCCATCCCCTGCCATGAACACCCTCCACTAGCTCAGTCTGGCCTTGGACACTTCAGGGATCCAAGGGCAGCCACAGCTTCTCTGGGCACCCTGTGCCAGGGCCTGCCCACCCTCCCAGGGAGGAATTTCTTCCTCACATCTAATCTACATCTCTCCTCTTCTATTCTGAAACCATTCCCCTTTGTCCTATCACTATCTGTAGCGGTGAAGAAGGTACTTAATTTTCTGTGTAACTTTTCTTTGTTTGGAATGTAATTTTACCTTCTCTTTTGCTTTCCGTAGTCTAATTTAGGATCTCTTTCCTTTCTTGGTCTGACTTAGGCTGCAGTTCCTTTCCTGCTGTCCTGCAGGAGCACCCCCACCTTCGACCTTTTCCTCCTCAGAATTTCCTCTGGAAAGGCACTTACACCCTGCAGCTGCTCTCTCAGTATCCATTTGCTCCTCACACTGCATCGGAATCTGGATGGGATGGACTTCTTATTCTCTCCCCTGTTTCAGTTTTTTCATGTCTGATTTCAATTTTTTTTCTTAAAGACAGGAAAAAATAATTCTGGTATTGACTTAATTGAAAAGGGAAACTGAAGCCTATTGATTTAGTAGGAGTCAAAAGACCATATGAACTTAACTCCCCGCCCCTTCTTTTCGAATGTGAAGTTGTCACTAATAATTTGCTATATTCTTTAAAATTTAGTTTATGGAATATCATTGAAATTTGAAAGAGCTTGCAGTGACTTGAACACAGCAAGAAGTAGAAGTTTATAGCCCCTAACAAGAATAAACAGGACTAGAAAGTCCTTCATGTTCTCCCAGCTAACCATAGAAACAGCCATTTTTTTCTTTTAAATAATCTCAAGGAAAAGTTAGCGAAACATAAATTAGAACAACTGTCACTGATTTATTTTTCTGAATAAAAAGAACATTCAGTAGCAGGTCATTTGTTTTTGTTTTCTTTCAGAGAGCAAATGGAAACATATTCTTACCTCACTTTTCTCACAAGTACAGTAGATTTCCTAAGCTTGTGTCAAGGTTTTATTGCCAGGAAAAAGTGGTTGAATAGTCAGCATTTGTAATGAGGGCATCACCAGACATGGAATACAGCTGTCAAACTGGTACCCTCATTTTCTAGGCATTGGTTGATAGGGTCCTGATTGTTACTGTCACTGTGCTGGACAGGTAGTGATGAGCCTCTAGGCTTCCCTTGGAGGTGATTTTTGGAGAAGGTGCATTTCTGAATGAGGACGTGCCAGGCCCTGGTGACAGAAAAGGTTTGTAAGCATTGACAGGAGCACTGAGCATTCACCCTGCTGACAAATTACAAAGCCAGGGTGATCAAATGCATTACAAATAGGACTGGAAAATCCTGGGTTCTTTTTCTGGCTCCATCCTTGATTATCTGCTGTGACCTTAAGGAAATAATTTGAACTTCTCCCAGCCAGATTCTTAGCCCCTGTAATTCCATTTGATAGGATAAATGAGGAAGTGCATGGCCCTCTCTATCTCCATTTCTCTATCTGTAAACGTGGGTGAATGCTTTCAGGATGTAATTATTGCCCACAGGTTCTGAGATGTTTCAAACCCTTGCAGCTCTTTTATGTCTGCAAACTTATTTGTTGATATGTGGAATACCTGTGTGGTAAGGAGTTTTAGAAAAGCTCTAAGCTTTCATCCAAGAGTGGGTGGGAAAACATTGAATGTATATTGTATAAGTTTAATCTTGTTTTCAGCTTTCTTTTAAGTGTAAAAATTTGTCTATCATTTTGTGCCCAACAGTTATCTGTATTCTGCCTGAAATGTCTAACAACATGTGCCCTGTTAAAAAGCAGCCAAAAGCTTGGCTCCAATATTGAAAAGCCCTTAAGAAAATTGTTTGTCTGCGTGTCTGCACAACTGTGATCAATGAGACAGTATCAAGGGTGGTGTCCGTGATGCATTTGGAAAGTACTGAGCTCTTCAGAGACTTATGGCAAGCTGATTTGAATTATTCTCAGCTCTCTTTTCCAGCTGAGAGGCAGCTGGTGTCCTTTTGTGGGCTGTTTGGGGTGCACATTTTCAGCCGAGTTTGCCTGTCCCAGCAGCTTAGCTCTCCATAGCACCTGGGTGCTGGCTGCTCTTGGGTTGTCCAGAAAAAGCTCCCTGAGGGCTGTGGCTCCTGCCATGGCACTGGGAAAAGGAAACTGGGGCTTGCCAGAGCACGTGCTGGCAGCTGTGCTGGCATGTGAAGCCTGTCGTGCTGGGATGCAGATTCCCTGTGGGAACACATCACACACGTGCTGCACAGAGCTACCAGCACTTACCTCCACGGCTGGGAGAGACAGCCCCTGGAGACCCACTGACAAGTGTCCTGAAGTCCACTGTTCAGAGAAAAAGAACACTTCTGGGAAGAGATTGTTCTTAAAAACAGCCAGTAGTGACAGCTCTGTGTAGCTGCGACTGCTCAGAGCTTGTGGCACCAGAACTCCAGGCCAGGGCCTGGGAAGCATGGCCAGGGCACTCTTCTGGTGGAACGGTGGTGAAGGAGGAGGCTGGGGTGGTGAAGGAGGCAGACACGGGCTCACAAGCCTTTGGTTCTCTCTCAGGGTTCCAAATGAATCCATTGCAAGTGAAGTAATTTCCTTCTTTCCTCTCTCTCCCAGGTGCCCGGGCCGGCAGTCCCTCGGTGTGCACAGTGCTCACTGCAGTGAGGCTTTGATCTCAGTTAAACAATCCAGACTAAGAAGTCAGAACAACCCACCATCCTGCAGTTTGACTCCAGCATTGCTGCAGGGATGAGCCCTGATTGTAAGCCAGGCTTAGCAGGGTCTTTGTTCAGCCCTGGAGCAGCCGGTCACAGCATGGGAGCAGCAGAAGCCACAGCATTTCATGTGCTGAAAATCAGAGGTGGAGAAGAGCTCTATTAGGTCATTCATTTTGTTTGCTCTTGGCAGAATTATTCCTGGTGCCATGCTCTCCCAGAGGCCTGATCCTGTCCAGTTTGGAATAACTCTAGCCCTGGTGCCTTTTACTTGGAAAAACCATTTCAGTGCCTAAGAGACCTCCTGGGTAGGAAACTGAGACACAGTTGGGAGCAGTAAGTGATTCCTTGAACCGTCTGAAGCAGTTCCACCTCTCTCTCGGGTGGCTGTGCCAGTGGAATCCCTCAAACCTGCTAAACTGAGCTTTAGTCACCGTTCTGGCCCAGCTCCTCTGGTGTTTGATCTTTCCTTGTGAACTTGCCCGTCTAGGCCCAGAGATTCCCACACAGCTGTCAGAAATGATCAATCAAAAAATTATGCAGTAGGACTGGTCTGCATTTGCCCTAAGCCCTTTTTAATAGTTGACTAACTATGTAAAGGGTCCTTAAAAATGACTGTTTTGTGCTGTTTATTTAATATCAATTTGTAAAGGGAGTATTTTCATGAAGTACAGTAAGCACCACTTCATCAAAATTACTGCTTAAATCCCCATTTCCTGGATTCATGTGTTTATCAACACATCTCTCTTTTTCTTTTTTCCTTAACATACGTATTCCTATTCCTCATTGCTGTAAAGGAAAGTTTTGAAGAGAAGGAAAAAAAATAAGGTTGTGAAAGCTCAGAGGCCACTAGAAAAAATAATAATAAAAATGTTAGGTTTTGCTCTTTTCCCTCTTCTATATTTCATCTGTCACAAGCTCTCTGCAGCCTGGGCTCTTGAGGCTGGCAGCACTCACTGGTTTTGCCATGATGGGGCTGTGGTGTGGCAGCTCTGTCCCAAAGAAGTTAATAAGGAGAGAGTTACTGATAAACAGAGAAGCTGTGGAAGCCCCTGGGTCCCTGGAAGTGTCCAAGGCCAGGCTGGACAGGGCTTGGACCAGCCTGGTCTATGGAAGTTGTCCCTGCCCAAAGAAGGGGGATTGAAAAGAGATGAGCTTTAATGTCTCTTCCAATCCAAACCAGTCTGGGATTCAGGATTTAGCACTTGCTCTTAACAGAAAAACAGCATCATATTACACAATGCCTCTCAGGTGGCAGGTACAACTGTATCTTAAATATTCAAATGTAATTTTTCTTTTTTATCTGAAAATGTTAATTTAATCACAATAAAACATTTTCCTTTATAAAAAAACATAACCTTAATGACTGAAAAAAAACCCTGTTTCTTCTACTTTTTTCATCTAGGAAAAAAAAATTAATTTCCTTATCAGTTCTATTTACCAACCACATAAGTTTATTAGTTGCAAGTGTTCAGTGCAGAACTGGATTAACAGCTCCTGTACTAATGGGGAGCTCTGCAGAGTTGGGGCTCTCCAGGAAACCTCCTTCCTTTACTGGGAAGATGCTTTCCCAGCCCCACTCCCCATACCCCAGCCAGCCCCCAAGTCTCATTCTTACACCTGACCTTTGCTTAGGCTTTTGGGAAATGCTAAAATGGAGCAGAGGCACAGCTATACCTCCTAAAGAAAGGCTGGCTTGGCTGTTTCACCACCTCCAGCTCAAGGAGCAGGAGCAGGGTGAGGAGCAGGAGGCCTGGCCTGCAGTCACATCCCAGTGCTTGTGCCCTTCAGGTGGCTTTGGGTTCTGCATACACACGGGGACTTTCACTGAGCCTACAGTCCAGTCTGGTGGCAAGTGCCCTCTCATGCACCATGGCTCCAAGGCCACATGGGCATCATAACAGGGCCAGATGGCCTTGGCTTAATTTGCAAAAGTCAGGCAGTGTCCTATTAATGCAATAAAAGAGGAACCAGTGCAAAACAGGCTGTGGAAACAAGGAGGATTCCCTGGTTTACATCCATTGTCAGGTATACATGCGTTTATTAGGAACCCAAAGTTCCAGCAACTTGACCATTAATGATGTCCAATATGGCCATTTTCAGGGCAGCAGCACTTTTGCCTTGTGCTGAGCTGTACTGGCTGTGCCTCAGGCATGGACAGGAGGAGAGCATGGCTGTGAACTGGAGCAGGGGCTGCAGGCCCACACCTGGCCCCACAAGCCTCCTCCCCTTGGCCCTTCCACAGCAAGACCCAGGTGTGTGACACAGCAGTGCCCAGGTGTGTGACACTGCAGGACCCGAGTGTGTGACACCGCAGGACCCAAGTGTGGCACTGCAGGACCTGAGTGTGTGACACTGCAGGACATGGGGGTGTGACACTGCAGGACCTGAGTGTGTGACACTGCAGGACATGGGGGTGTGACACTGCAGGACCCGAGTGTGTGACACTGCAGGACCCAGGTGTGTGACACTGCAGGACCCGAGTGTGTGTCACTGCAGGACATGGGGGTGTGACACTGCAGGACCCAGGTGTGTGACACTGCAGGACCTGAGTGTGTGACACTGCAGGACCCAGGTGTGTGACACCGCAGGACCCGAGTGTGTGACACTGCAGGACCTGCTTTGTGACCCCTGTCACACAGAGCCAGGTGTGCCCGGGAACCCCTGCCACAGCCACCTGCCCCATGGCTGCCTTCCCCCTGGGGAAAACACTGCAGGGAAAGGGCAGGGCTGACTGCGTTTGGTCTGTACATGGGAGCAGAGGATTTTTGGGAAATGGTGGCTCGGGTTTGGAGGGAGCAGTAATGAGCACACCGTGGTGATGGACAGTGTGAGATGCAGCCCTGGGACTGCACACGCAGGGCTGTTTATGATCTTAGGGCATTTACCTCCCCTTCCTTTCCTCACCTTTGTCTTCAGCCTCTTCCAGAGCAGAAGGAAAGGAATGCCCCAGCCCCCAGGCCCCTGACCTCTAAATGGAGCTCTCAGCAGCATTCCCCCATCACAGCTCTGAGGAGCGCCGCATTTCTGCTTGGAAGGGGCAGATTTGAAAAACAGAAAATGTATTAAATGGAAAACACAACTGGTCAGAAGAGCCATTCTATAAATTATGAGCCTGGGCAACAGAGATATTTTTCTTTGGGAATCAGTCCCTCGCAGTCTCCAGGCTACACGACGTGTAAGAAACAAAAAAGCTAAACAAAGAGAAAAAGTAAAGGATTTTTAAGCTGGCTCAGGAAAAGCATTTTTTTCAAAATTGAGGAAAGGAAACTTAAAATGCCAGTGAAAGACCAACAGCAATCAGGCCCTGGGCAATCTGGGCACTGAGACAGAAACAAGCAGCCCTTGATGTGTGGGGGACACAGGGGATCTCGTTGCACTTGCACTCCTTTGGTAGAGATTATCTAACCAGAACTCAGCTACCTCTGCTCCTTAAACCATTCTGGGATCATCTCATTGCTGTGACACTCATCATCACTCCTGGCAGAGTGACTCCTGCACTCAACTGCAGATTGGTCATGGCACCTCCTGCAGTGTGTGGCAGAGCCCTCTGAACCTGTGTCACTTCACTCAGGTAAACCAGCTGGACTTTAAACCAAATTTACTTCTGCATCGTGCCAGAACTCACAGGCTCTGCCAGTAAAGCTTGATCCCTAGCACACAATTCTGTATGAATAATGCTGCTCTGGTTGGGAGGGGACTCCTGGAGAGCCTCCTTGTTGCCTCCCTAAGCATGGTCTCTTAAATATAACAGGACTGGGATCTTCAGATTACTTAAAGGCAGTCAGACATTCAATTTCCATGGTATTTTGGTATGGAGCTTGTCAGGCTTCTCTGAATCACTTAGCTTAGTATTTGTCTCCTGGAGGCCATTCCATCCTCTGAACCAACTGAAGAAATTTCAGAGCATCTCAAGATACAAGTTACTCCTCAGGCTTTTTGCAGGAATTTTCTCATGCCTTTGGAACTGCAGCCACCAGCTGATTGAGCTGGCACAGGGATGGAGGGAACCAAGCAACAAGGGAAGTACAGCCTGGCTGGGTGTGGTTTCTAAGGTAAGTTTTGTCTGAGGGCAGGATGCAAGGGCTGCAGCCCTTCCACAGATCAGGCACCAGCTGGCAGCTGCTCTGGCAGAGGTGACATTGTCCTCGTCCTCTGGTGGCCCCTTACTTTGCTTTGTGCTGCTCCACAAAGTCACCACAAGCAAACAGAGGCTGGTAGGGACCAGAGAGTCAGAACCTCTCTAAAATGCCCTCCTGCAGTGCCACTCCTGAGCACTGCCACAAGCACTGAGCAGGAGCTGTTGTATCATACTCTGCCTGCTTTGGATATTTTAAATTAATACTCATTCAACAAAAGGAGGAATTGATTTTTTTCTATCTGGTCTTGAAACCCAGAACTGAATACATCAAAAGGGTTTTGACACTCTGTCCTTGCCTCCATGTACCATTGTTCTCCCAGGAGTGGGTTAAAAAGGCTTGGAGTTACTAACCTGCCTGGAGTCACACAGTAATCCAGCATGTGAATGAAACAAAAACCCTGCATCTGCTGATTTCCACTCTAGAAATTGCTCACCAAGACCACAGAAGCTGGCCCTATATTAATAGCAGCAGGAGCTTTTAACTCCAGAGCACCAGTGCAGCTTTGAAGCAAGTCATAAAATCCTGAAGTGGTTTGGGTTGAAGGGACCTAAAGCCCATCCGATTCCACTCCCTGTCATGCTCCAAGCCCTGTCCAACCTGGCCTGGGACACTGCCAGGGATCCAGGGGCAGACACAGCTGCTCTGAGCACCCTGCTCTTTTCTTCTTGAAGGAAGCCAGACTAATCCCAGCCTAACATTAATCCCAAATACATTTGGAGGGGGTTTACAGGCCTAAAACACCAGCTGGTTCTATCTCGTGATGTGCCCCTGTTGCACCAAATCACCTGCAGACACAGCCAGGGCTTCTGCTCCATTTACTGCTGCCAGACGTGAGGTTTAACCTCACCTCTGACTGGCAGCTGTCACTGCAATCAGTTTGGGAGCTCTCCTCAGTATCTGAGAGGAAATATCCCCTCCAGAGCTGGAGCCCACTGTGCAGCTCTCAGTCACAATGTCTAACCAGGTTTTTCTCTTGTCCTTCCAAATGCTGCTGAGGGATTGCACTTTGGAAGTGCTCAACAGCCTCACACAGATTTTCTGATAAAATCACATCAATTTGGTGCTACAAAACAAAATGGTAAATGAAGATCCATTGCAATGGATCTGTGTACAGGGACAACTCCGGTCTCCAAAACTGAAATTCCTGGTAGAGAGGAATTATTTCTAATTTTTTTTTTAAGTGATTGTCAGTATTTTTTCACCAGACTTAATTAATGTCTGTGATTTATATTTTATTGGGTGACAAGGCAATGAAGAACTGAAGGCAGACCTGACCTCTTGCCTTGATAGCCCTGGCTTTCCTGAGAAAAGCAGTTTCCCTGGGAAGGGCAGGCTGTGCTGCAGGCCCTGGCTCTCACAGCCCCATGGAAGGAATTGCACGTTCCCCATGCCAGGGAGCTGCAGGAGCTGCACCCCATGAGCACTGAAAGGCAAACTGCTGCTCTCCCCCTCAGATCCATCAGCAACAACCTCAATACAAACCCTTCCTTTGCTGTCTCTCTGTATTTATGGACAGGAGACAAGGAAAGCACTCAGGCATTAAACACTTTGGGTTGAGTTCGCTTCCCCATGACAGACCTGCTCCTCAGAAATCAAATTGGAGTGACACAGGAGGAAAGGGCATCCCTTGAGCTGCATTTTGGGACTGTTACCCCTAAGGAACAGGGGGTAGCTGTTCCATAATGTCCCTGAAGCTGCAGAAAAATAACATATTGCAAAATTTGGCCTTATTCTTGCAAATGCATATTTTTAAATTGCACATCTGGAATTTAAGTTCTCTTCCAAGCACTGTGTGTGATTTGCTCTTGCCAGAGAAGCACACCTGGGACTAAGAAGGGGGTTTAGATAAGTGCCTTTCCATATGGCCCACTGATAAATGATTCATTCTGCACAGCTTAGCTTTGAAAATAAATTCAGTATTGTTAAGATATTAAGATACCAGCTTCATATTTCACCTCATAATTGCACTTCACATATCACAAAAGGAGCTGGGCTGTTGTTTTTGTTGCTGCTGTTTGCAGATGCAGCCTGCAGAGCTCTGGGTATTGCATCACAACTCACTCCCTCCTTCCTCCCATTCCAGCACACATTTTGCTCTTCTTCCGAGGGTGTTAGGTGGATCAATACCAACACAACAAACAATCCTGTAAAGTGCAAATTCAATATCCTCAGATGAAGAAATAGATAAATACAACTTTTTAGGGTATGCTTAATTAAACGTGCTGATGGGATTGGAGATCACCCAGGACTAAAACAAGATCTAACAAAACAACACTTCTTGAGAAGCAGGAAGCCCCACACTCCTCGCCCCACCCTTTTGGCACTCCTGGTGCCAACAACAACCTTGTACAGCTGCTCCTCTCTTTGCTATCCCATGTTCAACACAGCCTCAGCATCTTCATCCTCGGGGCTCTTCTGCCCATGGACTTCCAGTGTCCCCACTGGCACAGGCCTCTGGAAGGGTGAAACTGGTCAGAAGATTTCCCAGTCAGTGTCAGAACATCATCACATTTTCCATTTGACCCCTAAATACAAAGGAATAGGTTCCTCCAGACCTTAGAGGCTTAGGGATGCAATGCACATGGTAACATGGTGGGTGAGGCTCTGATTTGCTTTTTAAGGGAACCCGAAGCAGAACGAGTAGACAAAGAGAAAGACTCTGGGGCAGGAAGCTACATCTCCATCTCCTGATCCTGATCATCCCAGTCCATCTCTTTACTCCCCACAACAACCCAGCCCAGGGACAGCACACTGTGAGCTGCAGCTCAGGAAAAACAGCACATAGTGAAGTCATCATCCACAGATAACACCAACCACCCTGGGGCACAGCTGAGCATTGCCAGGGCAGGGAACCAGGACAGTACAGCACATTCACAAGGGCAATTGGTCTGGTGCTCTCAAGACACCACCTAGACCTTCCCACAAGCAGGTGAGGAGCAGCAACAGCCTGGGATGAAGATGAAGGGACCCAGTGTAAATCAGCCCAGCTCACCTGACAGCAGTGCATTGAACTGCTTCTCATGGTGAGGTCCTGATGTGCCAGAAGGAACAGCAAGGAGCCCCTGGGAGATGCCCTGAGCCCCTGCACTGCACACAGGAGGGTTTTGCTTTCCCAGCAGATGTAGGGGCCAGGTGAGTGCAGTTTCTGCATGGGATGAAGAGCCAGGCTTCAAATGCTTCCAAGTCCTCATGGACAGCAATTCCTTCCAAGGGTTGTTTTGTATTTTGATTTTCTTCAGCCATGAATTCTTTTCAGAACCAGTGGAAATATTTCCTCTGGTCCTACCAGGCTTCAGCATTTTTGCCTGAACACATCTTAATTGAAAAGCACACTCAGAGCCACTGGGCACAGCGAGGAGCAGAGCTCAGGCTGCACATGTGGAAAACATTCCTGCTGGTGAGACCTGCTGGAGCAGGGAAGGGGCTCCCCAAGGAACCAGGGGTGACCTGACATTGGCACTGCTGTAAAGCAGACGAGGCCAGAGCCCTGAGGGAGCCGTGCCAGGAGCAGAGGCTGTTTGATAGAGGAGGTGCCTTCTCCAGCTTTGCTGGGGGATCACGGAGCTGCACAAGGGTATTTTTCCTTGCCTGGTGCACAGGAACAGGCACAGCTTCTCTGCTGAGGATCTTCTGAAGGAAGGTCAAGGGGCAAAAGACAGCAAAATCGCAGCCTGGTTCAGGAGGGATCTCTCAGGATGCACCTTCAGCTGGCACAAAGGAGTGTAACTCCAAGAAAGCAGATCTGTGCCAGTAGTACCCAAAAATAGGGCCTTTCTGATCATTATCAAAATCCAGAAATGGTCATTTTGTGCCTATTCAAAGAGTTTAATGTAAAGAAAATATTAAATATTGCGAGAAAAAAAAGGCCAGGGAAATAAATATGACAAGTCAAATTATAAACTTGGGTGCTCCTTTCAGGAACAGACAACTGAGAAATATGGCCAGAGCAGAAATTGACTTTCAATTCCAGGTTCAATTTATACAAATTTACGCAGATGATATTTTTTTTAATATAAAAGCAGTCCCAGGTGAGTGTTCATAGATTATAGATCTAGAAAAGGAACAAAAAAGAAAAACCACCAAAAAACCCCTTGCTGTCTGTTCCAAAAAGCTGTCGTTTTTCGTAATTCTATCCATTTAAATTTATTGCTGCTGAAATTCCCAAGGTCTGCCAAAATGTAAGGAAAGTGCAATGCAGATGAGTGTTACCAGCAGAGAGGAGGGTTCAGAGAGGAGCGGGGAAAGGAGTAGTGCAAAGGACAGATCCATCATTTTCAGGGGTCGCAGCAGTTGTGGGGAAGCATCTTTGTGAATTACCAGTGGTAAAAAGAAAAGCAGAAAACAAAGCAAGAAAATCCCTGCCCCAGAAGAACTGATCAGGTGAGTGCTCTGTTATTTGTTGTAGCAATTGTCTGAAATTGGAAGTGTTTGGGGCACTGCAAAGCACTGGGAAAAGTGTTTTTGTCCAGAAATCCTACCATTTATTCCAAGGTGCACCGAGAAGGGGTCTGAGGAGGGGAAGGCGGTGGCAAAGGGATGCAGCTCCAGTGCAGCCCCCTCTGTCCCAGGGCCACCACAGTGCCAGGCTCGTGCTCCTGCTCGCCCTGCTCCTCCCAGCTCTGTGCTCCAGCTGGGCCTTCCTGGCTGAACCTGAGAGTGATCTCCATGGCTTCCATTCATCAAATAAGCCAAATGGTTCAAAGTTCAATAGAAGAAGTACAGAAGGACTGAAGATACTTTTTGAAATAGTTGATAGTTTTCAAGAACAGAGCACTCTTGAAAATCCGAAGCTTTCATTTATCAAAAATTACAGTAAAAAAACCCAAAAAATTTTAAAACATTCTTACAAGATTTGAAGTGCTTTAACCCTATCAGCATTTTTTTTAAAATCCCAGATTTTTTTTTTAGAGTAGGAAAATTTGCCAAATGGACATTTTAGATGTATTTAAAGATCAGTAATTTTTGGAAGAGTTCGTTAGAAACATCCACCAGCTCTGCTCTACACTAAGAATTCCTGTTACATAAAAAGCCAGATATAGACAAATAACCCAGAGAAGCCCACTCAGCGGAGCTGAGCCCAAATGACTCTGTTTATTAAATGTACATTGAGAGCAGTGAGTGCCTCTACTCTCTCACTCCACAGCGCGATTTGCGTGGCTTTTCAACCACAGGGTTCAGTGAGAGCTCTGTGAAGTGCTCGTTTCTGGATGCTGCAGTTCCAGGAAGAAAGGGGCATCCAAGCAGGTGAGGGAGCAGCAGCACAACCAGAGGCCCCAGCCAAGCCCTGGGCTGAGGACACAGCATCCATTTCCAGGAAAGCCACACTAGCAGGAAATGGGGGGGTGGAAGCAGCTCTCGTAGAGAGCTCGGACACTCTAAGGCAGATGCATCTGTATTTTTCCATTGTATGGAAAGCTTTGCCCATATTTACTGCTCAGGGATTGTTTTTCTCCCTGCTGTTGTCCTGCCAGCAATGAGCACTGAGGGCTGGAGCTCTATAGTCCATTGGCACAGCAGAGTGGACTTTGAGGCCGGACCTCTCCCCACTTGTGCACTTTGGCTCTGCTCAGCCCCCACATCATCAATAATCAGCATTCCCAGTGCATGGGCTGGCTGGGAATGCTGCAGCACACTGGGCTGGTCCTGCCCTGCACAGATCCTGATTCCCATAGCCCACTGGGAAAGGGGGAAGCCCCACATGTTCCTCAATCACTACAGACCTCAGCACCAGGCAGGGCACAAGGGTACTGACCATTTGCTGAGGTAAATGCAGGTAATCCCTCTGCTTGGATGCCAGAGGAAAAAGGAGAGCCTGGCTCCAGGAGGGATTTTCAGGCAGCTGCCTCCAACCTGAGCAGCAGTGCCCTGCTGGTCCCCACAAGGGCTACAGGCTGGGTACCAAAAGAAATCTGAGCTCCTCTGAACCCAGGCACCAAAGTCTTTTTCCAGTTGCTGTTCTGGGAATTTAAAAGACAATTTGCCTTAGCTGCAAACATAGGAGGTCTTTCTTACACAAGTGTAAGAAAAATGCAGAAATGAATACAAGTGTCAGAAAGGGGCCAGGCTGCAAGGCCGGTGGTCCCTAGTGGTCCTCAGATGTGTGAATCAGTGAAAATCAGAAAGGTGTCATAACACTAAAGCAAAAACTCATTAATAAAAGTGACAGTAAAAGCTCCAAGACAAGGAAAGTTACCCAAGAGCAGAACTCTAATTACACTTGAGAACAGCCTCTCCCAGGAGAGCAGCACACAGTCCTGCTCCTGGAGGTGCTTTATAACCAGACTCATTAATATTCTTGGGAAGGTCAGGTTAAGAAACACATCTCTGGGGTGCTGTGTCCAGCTCTGGATCCTCAGCACAGCAGGGACAGGAGCTCCTGGAGCTGAGCAAGGGCCTGGAGCATCTCCCAGGGAAGGCTGAGGGAGCTGGGGCTGCTCAGCCTGGAGAGGAGATGCTGAGGGAACCCTGAGGAGCAGAGCCTGAGCCCTGCTCTGAGCCCTTCTTGCAGACAGGGACACCCAGAGCTGAGGGCCCCTCTTCCCTGGCTCTGCCTGGCCCAGGCTGACTCTGCAGGGTGTAGCTGAGCCCAGCAGAGATCCTGGTGGCACATCTGGAAAAGCAGATTTAAGAAAGGGCAAAGCCACCAGACAGGCAGAGAAGAAAAGAAAAAAAGATTGCCTTTTAAAATGAGCAATAAATTAATTTTACCCAAGTTGAGTCTGTTCTGCCCATGGCAGGGATTGCTCAGGGACTGCCTGTAAACCAACCCCAACCTCTCCTAAAGAAGACCCCTGTACCCAAACCTGACACCCACCCACAGTCAATCAGCCTCCTCAGCAATGCTGACTGAGAACATCTTCCTTTTAGCCAAACATCCTTCACAGCCTCTTGGAGAAATGGCAAACTCACCAACAAAAGCCCTTCAGCAGTCGTCCTGAATTATAAGCTGCTGAAATCTTATATTTATGACAATAAGATGACTTGAAAACATTTCCATACATTAAAAAAACCTATTAATACTTTTCTTGTCTGACAGACTTGCAAATGTAGTGCTGCTTTGTGCCTTTGGCAGTAGTGTTCAATGGCCAAGCGTTTTCAGAGAATTGAAAGTTTTCCTGACCTTTCCTGCAGGAAAAAGACACCGACTTCTCCTGCTGTGTATTTGCATAGGGAGTGCTCTTAAGCCAGCAGCAGTCAAAGCAGATTTCAGTAGTTATGTCCAGGACTGTATCCTCAGCTAGAGGTGAGTCCTACAGGAGCTCCTCCAGCAAAGCACTTTAGAACCTGGAGATTCAAATTTTATGAATTTTGCCCCTTTTTTGTATTCCTTATCATTTTGTTACTAAATTCAAAGTTGTTGCCACCTTTAAATGGAATTGATCATACAGTGGTGTGGCCAGAAGAGGTTTTGGGTTATTCAGAGCTGGATGATGAAGTGTCACAATCATCATTCTCCTGCCACCGACCTCTCTGGATAAATCCTGGCTGTGCACGATGCTTCTCCCACACCTTGCAGTGCTGCAAGGACTGAGATACAACCTTGAGCTGGATTAGTCTGCCCACTAACCTCCATTACCTGAGTCGTCTCCTCTTGGCTTTCTCACTTCTGTAGGGTCAGGCTGTGGATCATTAATTTGCTGCAGATTTTGTCATTTATGAACAACCATTTGTATGTTCTTTTCATTATTAGAGCCTGACTCATGTGCTAGGCCAGTCACTTCTAATCATCCCTGTCCTAAAAAATACTGATCTTTGAAAGAAGAGCCCAGCCCTGGGTGAAGCATTCACTGGTGAATGGGGCCATAAATCTCCCTGGCCGAGCTCTCCGGAGCAGCTGGGCAGGCAGAACTTTCTGAGCTGGAAATGCTCCCCCACCTTCCTGCAGGCTCTTGGGCTTTTGATAAACATGAGCAATTAGCACCTCTGCAGACATCATTTTCCTTCCCCACTGATGGAATATTGGATACCCAGAAGGAAACTGGGCCTTGGAGGGAGGCTCCAGGAAGGTGGGCAGGATGGTGGATGGGATGGGGAACACTGCTCCGACTCTTCCATGGAGGGCTGTGCTCACACATCCTCTCTCTCAGCCACATCTCCCTCCCATGCAGTGACAGCAGCTCTGACAAGCCCATTTCTGTCTGACGGGAAGGAAAACAAACATTGCAGTGGATAATCAAACAAATGTGGGCTCTTCAGTTCTTGGATGGGAACTCCAGCTAATGTCATAAAACATGGGAAGAATGCTCTGTAATTAATTCCTCTTCTGGAAATATTTGAATAGGTTTGGGATGTCTTACAGGAACAACACTGAAGTCAGCAGCAGCAGTAAAGGTTGCACGAGCCTGGAAACAGAGATTTTCCTCAAAGTATGTACCTGGGAGAAGCTGGAGCTGAGATGCTATGGGTTGAGCAGGGGGATTTAGTGAGAGATTATAAACACACCCGAGAAAACCTACTTTTCTTCTTGCTCACATCCCTGCAGCCACCTGGGGAAAGCTGTACCTGCAAAGATGAGACAGTTTTACACCTCTGCAGCCACTGTCACACACATCTTTCCAATGCCGGGTTCAGCTCCTGCTTTCCTGCTGGCTTCCCATCTAATCTCCTTCCAGCCATGACAGTAGCTGAGCTATTGCCAAGAAAACCACATTGTGGTTTAAGTGATGCTGTGATCACTTTACAGCCTGGACCACAGAGCTCTGGTGTGTGACTGCAGCAGTCACAGCAACGGCATCCAGGGCTGGGCACCTGCCGAGAACGGGATGGACATCCACAGTGGCAATTAAACCAACCACCACCAGAAATGCTGACAAGAAGAGAAAGGGGTCATTAATCCTAATGGGGCACAGGTATACAGGAAGCTGAGCCCAAGAAAACTCTCTGGCTGTTCTGTTCTGGATCCCAGCAGGATCTGAGGGATGTTCCAGAAGCATGGGAGCACATACAGCCATATTTTGAAATTTCCACACTGAGCTGCATCTCATGCAGATGGAGGTTCTATCTTTATTCTGGACTGTGAGCTTCCTTTCTCCCCAGCCTACATCATTACACAATTCCTCTGTTCATCACTAATTCCCTTCCTCTCCAGGTGATGAGAAACAGGCATTCCTCATCCTTTGCCTTTAATCCTCCTCCAGAATGTGGACCCCACCTCACAGCACCTCAGAGTTTCAGCCTGCAGAGCTGTTTGCCCAGGGCAGGTTGTTGAGGTCCCTCATGGCTGTCAGTGCCAGGGCCCAGGGTCTGAGTGGCAGCCACGTCCCACTGATGTCAAACCCTACCCTGCTGTGTGTGGGATGCATTAACTGATTTGGTGATTGGGTTTGCAGGGCCAGGTTTTGGTAGCAGGGGGCTCCAGAGATGGTTCCTGCGAGAAGCTGCTGGAAGCTTCCCCCATCTCCAGTAGAACCAATCCCAGCTGGCTGCAGCATGGACCTGCTGGTGATCAGGGCTGGGCCAGTCAGGAATGATGGCGACCCCTCGGGGATAATATGTTTGAATTCACATTTCTAGACTAGGGCTGGATTATCAGGAGGGCATCAGGGTGCACAGTGCTGTGGATTGCTCTGCCTTCCCTCCTCTTCCTCCTGAGCCTGTCTTCCCAGGCAAGCCATGCAAAGCCCTGAGCTCCTGCAGCACAGCAGAGCCTGGGAGAACACACCCGTGTAGAGAAAGGGTTAAAGAGGACAATAAAACACAGCAGGTGCAAGCACACCAGAAAGAAATAAAGCAAAATTCTCTCCTTATGGGAGCAATAGAAATGATTGAGAGCGTGGACTCTGTAATCTGCAGAAAGTGGGGCGACACTGTTGAGTCAAATTAAATGCACAGAGTGGAAAAATTCAAGCCCAACAATCCGTCTGTGTCATGTGTCTGTGGATAATTTACTGCCACGGTTGGAGTCTGCCTTCAAGGGATTCAGGGGCAGAATGAACGTGTGGGACTTGCTTCCCTGTGATGTATGGACACGTGTGCATGTCTGGAACCATGCTGAGGAGGGAGGAACAGGACAGGAAAAATTTTGCACTCTCCAATCCCTCGGCTCCTGGTTAAGAGCTGTCTCCACCCTGTCACTCCAAGCACTGCATTTGCTGATCAGGAGACAGAAGTACCAGGGTGAATCCTTGGAAGGCAGGTGTTTGCTCAGGGCAGGGGGAAGCAGGGAGGCAGGGAAGCCCCTGAAGGGATGTCTCCTCCCTGGGAGCTGCTGAGCTCCTGAGTTCCTGTCCTCAGCTGCCAGCACACAGCAGTGCCGGGCCAGAGCTCAGCATTCCTCCCTGAGCCCTTCCCCAGGGCCTCAGGGAGCCTCAGGTGCTGCCACACAAACCATTGTGACAAAACCGGGTTCTGAAAATACACCCAGGAACACCAGGACTTGGGGCGATGCCATTAAAGGGATGCAGGGCTGGGATGCAGGGCTGG
Organism: Irena cyanogastra; assembly: GCA_013397155.1. Lineage (NCBI taxonomy): Eukaryota > Metazoa > Chordata > Aves > Passeriformes > Irenidae > Irena > Irena cyanogastra. The sequence goes on along the minus strand of VWZV01001847.1, from coordinate 209,073 downwards.
GATGCAGGGCTGGGATGCAGGGCTGGGATGCAGGACTGGGATGCAGGGCTGGGATGCGGGGGCAAGATACATGCCATGTCCTGCTGCCCACCAGCCCACCATGGTTCAGGGCAGGGTAAGGGAAGTGCAGCTTCTCTGCCAGCTGCAGAAGCCTGGAACAACTCAAGAAAAGAAAATTCACTCCCACACGCTGCTCTAAGGATGGGAGTGAGCACAGCACCAGCAGCTCTGCCTGGCCCTGCCTTTACCAGGAGTCTGGGCCAAAGCCCCTGGTGCAGATAATCCAAGCAGACGGATTGGTATTAGAGCCCAGCACGCTTTTGGAGGAGCCCTTCTCCTCTGCAGTGATTTTCCCTGCCACCCATCGGGCTGGACTTTGCTGTCAGTGTTGGATTTCAGCTCAGAGGTTTGCACTGCAGCTGCTGGCCAGGTTCAGCTCCATGTGATCAGCTCTATGAACCTTTCGGGGTGAAACACAAAACTGGGTCATTTTGGTGCATTACCAGCAATGCTCTGGCACGACTCCTTGGTGTTCATTAATACCAGGCAAGTTTCAAGTGCCCCAGAGTGATTTATTTTGTGTAATGGATCAATGCAAAGCTAGGATCACAGTTTGCCTCCTTTCTGCAACATACACAAAACTCAGAACACAAAACTCCGCTGAAGGGGCTTAGTTACCTTTGTTGCTTTACTGGTGTCAAATGCAAACTGCACCAAAGCCATGGAGTCCCAGGGAGTGGGAGGCTAAGGCTGAGCCACAGAGGTTTGCAAGTCCTTCTGGAACAGAGAGACTGCCTTTGGATCAAATTCCCCTGCAGTATGCACATCTCCTCTGCCTCGGTGCTGCACCCCAGGATGCAGGGAGCAGGGGCTCTCCTGCTGTGGGAGGAGGGACTGTGCCATAGCCAGAGAGTTTCAAATTCCTCCAGTTCCCAGTCTTTCTTACAGGTCCCTTCATGTGATCAATTATCACCCGTTTTCAGGAGGCAGGCCTGCCTTCCCCTCCAGGGCTCATGACTGGATTTAGTTACCTGCCAGCAGCAATCTGCAGGGCTGAGATACATAGTAAATATTCCCTGACTCCCTTCCAGCACCCAAACATTCAGTCGTACTCTAGTAATCACAGGGAAGTTAATTAGGTATCTCAATAGGCTGGGATTATTTATTCCATAATTTCATGGCTTGACAGTTCTCACAGGACACTTGTTTGATGCTGCTTACTTCAACCTATGGGCTTTTGACAGCAAGCTGCCCTGCTGCTGCCAGGGAGAGCAGGGCAGAGCAAGGTCGGCATTTGGGGGGCTTTAGCCTCCAAAAACACTCCCTGGTCAGGAGCTGGGTCTCCAAAATCCCAGACTGCTCCAAATGCTCCCCATTCATGCAGCCAGGACATGTGATGTTAATGTTAAGGAAAGGAAGCTGGAATAAAAATTTCTGAAAGAGAAACATAAACCTAGGTGCCTCCCTCATATCTCTCTAATAAAACTATCTGGAGGGAAAATTCAAATGGAATTTTTTCTGTATTTCTATAGCAAGAAATCACATTGGAACCAATGCAATGTCTGATTTCTTTCTCTGTCAGCAATACCAAAAAAAATCAAACTGAACATAGCAAGGCTTCACTGACAAGTTTACAAAGCTCAGAAATTTATTTTAAGGATGCAGTTTTGTTTACCAAAACAGAGCTTCAAAATCCATACCTTCAGAAAGCTAACACGGGAGAACTCAGCTGGCTGGCCTGCACTCAGACACGGCCATTCAGGAAGGGAAAAACACTGTAAAGAATTATTAGTAAAAGTATTTACAGGAATTTGGAAAATCTGAATATATACAAAACCATTTCTCCAGACAGGAGCTTCATCTTCTCAGAAAGCAGAACCACTTCTCTTCTCTGTGCCTCCCCAAGAGCCCCTTCCCTACCCCTGAGTGGCCACGGGGACAGGGAGATCTCAGGGAGGCAGAGCTCTATGTTCTCATAGACAAAAGCTCAGCAGAGCAAGGCATCAGTTATTGTACATGTGATTTATGTCTCATGTATAGCATACAGTGCTGTGTAAACTGCACTGCACACAGGCTAAGTTCCACATTCCCACATGGATAAAACCATCCCATGACAAAGGACGACAATGACTGGCACAGGGAATCTCACACACTTTATCAGATACAAGAAGAGCTCGAGCATCCAAGCACCGGGGGACTCCACAGTTCCCAAAGCCTGTCAGAGGATGCCCCTGCAGCCCTCAGCATCAATTAGGATGTAACTAATGACTCTTTTGGGCCGTGAAAGGAACACAGTGAGAGGAGGCCATGACCCCAGCCCTAATGGAGAGCTGTGCCCTGTCCTGCAGTGTGAGGCATGGGGCTGGTGGCAGCCAAGGACTGACACTAGGATGAACAGTGTTTGCTTGGACAAGAGCTCTTTGTTGGCCAGTCCATTGAGGGGTTGGGTTTCAGGCCTGAAGAGGTGTCTGGTTACCCTCCCACTTGGAGATAAGGTACCTGAATGTTTTGTGCAAACACAGTGGGGCCACAGGGAGAACAACACTTTGTGGAAAAAGGCTCTTGGTTGCACACTGTCAAAGGGGAGAATGTTCTGAGGAAACCAAACAATTCCCCCTGACTTTTGTTAGCGCTGATGGAAAGTGGCAAGGTATAAAAAGCAGCTTTACGGCTTGCCAGAGCGTGGCTGGGAGGGAACAGATGGCCAATTCATCTCCACCGAGCTTGGCACTTCCAACAAAAGAAACAATATGTGTTTGGCTGCCCTAATTTCTCCCCCAGGTATCCTGGCAGGTGACTGGGATGTCTGATGACAAGAATGACTTGACTTGTGCTCCCCAAGAGCACATGTTGCTTCTTGCTGTGGCCTTGCCATTGTTTTGCCCAATCTCCCACTCTTCTGCAGCACTCGCGGAGGTGTCTCCAGGTCCAGGAGACAACAGCAAACCTGGATGGCACCACCCGAATCCAGCACTCACAGGGACTCCTGTTTCACGTGGAGATTTATTCCAGTAGCCCTCAGTGCAGTCTGTAAACATCTATTTCCCAGCACTGGAGCTGCACACAGCACATCCCAGGGATGCTTTGCTGAATGCAACTGGCTGTAAAAATTCCAAGGTTAGATTGAGGGATCCAAAACGGATGTGGCTACCCAGCATGTTTTCACATTTAATGTTATTTCCCAGACACAACCTTGATTTCCAGCTTTATCTTTTCCTACACGAGGGATAAGCTGCTCCACTTTCCCACAGAGAGAATTCGGGGGCTGCACCAGGGTGGCTTTCACAAGGGAAGGAGGGCAAGGGAATGGGAGAGATCCTTCTCCTCCTGATGCAGCATGTGCAGGGCTCATGTATCAGAGCTGAAGGAGAGGGCCGTGGCTGAGTCAAACACAAAATTGTATTTCTGGGTAAAATGCATCTTCCCCCAGCTCTCATGCTAAACTGGACATTGGTGCAGTCTGGCACATACCAAGATCCTTAAAATTTGCAAACAAAAACTAAAAAAAGAGCAGTGGGTCACCAATGCCTGTAATATTCTCAGGGTGGGCAGTGTGGATCCGTCAGCCACCAGCAGGACTCTCCTGCACTTTTGATATTCTCCTGCCATTGCTTTACTATGCAACAACAGCAGAGCAAATTAAGAACCAAGTCTAAAATGCCCTGGCGGCTGCTGCCCAATGAGGAACAGAGGGTGGGAGTTCACATGGGCTCTGCACCCATGTGAACCCCACACTACGGCTCTCCAAGGATTCCAACTCTAACTAAAATTTGTTGGGCCTCGCAAGTGACACTCTGCCATATGATAATGATGAGGCCAGAGCATTAAGCTGAAGTAAAAATCATTGATGATTAAAAATTATTCACTAGAAAATTTCTAGAGAAATATTATTAATAGATCAAATTCAAGTTACATTTTAAACTAATTTTTGTTTGTATTAGTGATGCATGAGGAGAAACTGTAATGGGTTAACAAAGGATTTTATCCATAAGCTGTTATATTAGGAAATCCAATGTTATATTCCCCACAGAGCAAAAAGTTGTTTTGTCTTATTAGCAAATATTGACTAAAAAACACTGATTAAATGAGTGTTCCCATGCTGCTGACTCAACCACATCCGTGTTTGTTCCCTTAAGAGAGCATTACACACGCTGAACATACATCCAGAGGAATCAATCATTAGACATATGGTTAGGATATTATCTTTTCCAAACCAAAAGTCCAGGCTTTCAGGGAGAAACCAAGAGCCAAGACAAGTTGTTAGACTTGGTTATCTCTCAGAAGCATAGCAGAACAGCCACACCCCAGCCTTTGCCATATTCACATATTTTAAGGAATTTCTAAAGAGAATCATATAATTCTTTTTATTTCTTATCGCGTTATTTTATGCTGTGGCTGTCTATAAGGAAATTGAATAGTCTTGCAAGTAAAAATACAACCCTGAATCTGCATTATTGTAGGCAAATAATCTCCAGCCTGCTTTTAAAGATCCTTGATGAAGATGCAGAGCTTTAGAATAGGCTTCGATGTTTCCTCGCCACGACTTTCAAGGGAATTGAAACCTATAACCTGTCTCACTCAAGTCTTGCAACAGTGAGTGGAACAAGGCCTGAATATCTTTAAAATGCTTGGGTTGGACAGATTTTCAACACAGCTCAGCTCAAATTTCCCCTCTTCAGCAGGATCCACATGAAGTCAGAGCACCGGGCCCGGGGCTTGCCGGCTCAGCTCTCCAAAGGCTGCCCAGCATTTTTGGGAATCTCGCCCCTTTCTCATGTTCCCAGCTGAAAGATGAGCTGCTTGAAAAGTCCAGCTTTCCTTTTCTGTAAAAGTAAGGTTCCCAACACACTGCTGATTCACACAGGCTTGGGAAAGCAAGAAGTATCCAGAGCTCAGGCCTTCAAATGGCTCTTGAGGGAAGCAAACACAGTCAGCCCGTCTCCCTGCACTTCCCATTCCAGCAATATTCCTCATTTCACTAGGCCACAGTCTTCTCTCCCATCTTCACATGCTGCCTTCTAAAACTAGGCAATTGAATTCAAAATATTTCAAACTACTGAGAGAGAAAAGCTGCTACAGCTCTTCAAGTGACAGCCTGGGAACAACCTGGGAGGTCACATTTAGCAACTTTACAGTAAAATATTTTCAATTATAGTGAAAATAGTCAGATCTATGAGTCCTCAGATCTACTGATTTCAAATAGTGTGGACAACGACAGCTGGATGCACACAGACTAAGTTTTTCTAGATTAAAATTTCTCTGTGTCATCCTAATACTGTTAGTTCCCAGCAGGCTTTTGAGGGAGAAAAATTAAGTGCTGAGGATAGTTATTAACTAAGAGTTATATCCTTAGTTCTGAAAAAATTTATGGCCCTTATTTTTGAGTCTTGTCATGTGTGATGGACCAAAACCAAATTTAAGAAGGGAGTGCAGGTGGATTTTGACAAAATAGATGACCTGAAGGGTAAAATTCCATCAAATCTGGAAAATTCCTTTTTGAAAAATGACCTTTAAAATACAATAAGCATTTTCTGATGAAACATATTAACAACACTCCATTTCGAGTGCCTGAGTAATGCTCAGTGGTGTCTCAGCCACAGATTCCCAGGATATCTTGCAGTTCCCCAGATGCGTAGCTCTGGTGGCAGACCCTGTGTAGGTACCTGTGAAGAAGAAAATTGACATGCCCCTGCCCTAGTGTCACAGCAGAGGGCACAGTTGGCTCTTGCAGCTCTCCAGGCTTCAGTGCCTGCCAGGACCAGGACTGAGCTGGAGCTGCCCTGCTGGGATGAGCTCCAGGTGCCATCAGGTTTGGGGGAGCTTGGCTTGGCTCTCTCCTGCTCAAACGTGCTCATTACTGGCCTGGGGCATAATTACAGGAACCCTGAGAACGTGAGGGGAGGGACAAGTGCAATCCTCTGTAAAATATGTCCCAGCTAGGGATGACATCATGGCCATGGATCAGCCTGGGAGCCCTGCATCCCCATCCAGGCTGTCATTTACACACAGCAGCAAAAGAGAACAAGGCCTGCACTGACCTGCCCTGGGAGTCACCTGCCAAGAATTTCTTCTTGTCCCACGACACTGCCAAGCCTCTGCAGAAGTTTTCTTAGAAGAAAAACCAATGAGCGACTTCTTTCCAAGGATACTGGAATACCTCATGCCCATGGGTTTGCTGTGTCAGGAGCAGCTCCTGAGGTAGTTAAGAGCTGCTAAACAACTTCTTCAGGTGGGCAGACTGAGGCACAGAATGGCTGAAGTGTGGCACTTTGAAACTGTCCCCAGCCTAGGCAACTGCCTTTATGTACATTTGTATTTTAAACAAATACACTGAGTGATGGGGCTTTTTCTCCCATTTGTCCAGCTTACAGGTCTCAGGCTGAGCTAAAGCCCTCTCCAAACCTGTCCCAGCTCCCAGACTGGCTAAAGCCCCTCTCCAAGCCTGTCCCAGCTCCCAGGCTGAGCTAAAGCCTACCCAAGCCTGTCCCCTCAGTGCAGCACACGCAGCCTCACGCTGCATTCCAGTCAATCAGCAGAAAATCCCACACTCACTCCTGGATGTTCTCCCTCCCTTCTGGATTAGTCCCAAGCCCCGAGCACTCCAGTAGGCACTGACAGACAGCAGGAGATGATGTAGAGGTGCAATCAGATCAGACTAGGGAGAGTACAAATCTGTACAGCATAATGAGTCTTCTATTGCATATATCAGAGCTTTGAAACTTTTCCTAGTTAAATATATAGTCTGAAAACGTTCAGTATATCATCTCATCAGAACAACAGGCTTCCATTGTTCCCGTGGCATAAATCTCTCACAGGCTCCTAACAGCACATGATTTCCGCCGGCTCCAGGCTGATATAGTGTGGCACGAGGAGAGGTGGGTTTGTACATGGAAATCGACTTACACTGTAAGAACAAATTTTGCATTGTTCTGTACCTGCAAGTCACACGTCTCCACGCTGCCCAATGAACTATTGCACAGATTGCTGCCGAGGGGAAATATCTCAATAATCAGGTGTGTTTTGCCTGGGGGTCTGCTGGAGCGATCTGCAGCTCAGGGCACTGTGGCACCGCTCCGCCGGCTCCCGCAGCACGGCCCGGAGTGGCAGCAGAGAGCGCCGCCCCAACCCCCGGGATCCGGGGCGCTTCGGGAATGCCCAGCCCAACGCAGCTGTGCTGGCCCTGGTGAACAAGACCTGTCCCCTACACCCTCCAACCCCGAAAAGGATTCATTGGTGCTCTCTTTCAGCTCTGTGAGTGAGAGTAGGACACTTCCTTAGGGGAATCAAGGATCATTTACAACTCACGGTCCTGTCTCAGGACGAGCAGCAAACACAGGTAGGCACTTAGTGGCTGCCAGGAGAAAGATATTTGCTTGGCAGGAAATGTCTATATTTCATCTTTGGTGGATGAAGCTCCACAGCTGGATGGAGACAGCTGCTGCTCTGGGGCCAAGAAGAGCTTGGTATGAGGCCTTCTAAAGGCAGTGGTCCCAGCTAGGCAACCTGCTGCTCTGCCTCCTGCTCTCTTAGCAAAAACGACCTGCTCCTACATCACAGCAGGCTGCCTGGAGCTGGTGGACGCTGGATAGAAGTGTTTCTGTCCTAAAACAAGACATGGTCATCCTCAACCTCCTTCCTTGTCAGCTGTGTTTCCATTCCCACACCTGCCCCTGGTCAGTCTTCCCTGCAACCGTCTTCCCAGTCCTTCTTTTTGGGAATACTTTGTTCCCTGGGAGGGTGGGCAGGCCCTGGCACAGGGTGCCCAGAGCAGCTGTGGCTGCCCCTGGATCCCTGGCAGTGCCCAAAGCCAGGTTGGACAGTGGGACTTGGAGCAGCCTGGGAGAGTGGGAGGTGTCCCTGCCATGGCAGACGGTGGGACTGGATGAGCTTTGAGGTTCCTTCAACCCAAACCAGTCTGGGATTCTGTGATAACGATCGCACCATGACCATCCATACCCCCTCCAGATGAAGACCCGTAATTTTCTCAGGGCTCTTGTGGTAGCTCTCAAAAGCACAAGAGAGAGATTGCAGCACCTGTTAAATGTTGGGGACATTTTATAAAGCCATCCCTGCATGAGAGGTGCTGCTCCAGGGGCACCCCTGGCTCAATCCCTTTGCCTGGAGTGCCCCCAGGAGGGGCCTGGCACATCGCACACGGAGCTGGCTGAGGGTCACCTCAAGAGCAGGATGCTCTCGTGTTCCCGTGAGGATGGAGCAGATGGAGTGCTATGGAGATGCTCTCTAGGGCTCTCCTGCAGCAAGCAGTTGATAAATTCGGCCTCAGAGGCATTCTCAAGGATGAGGTGAGTCCAGCCGTAAAGGCTGGTTCATGAAAGGGAGATAAAATACACTGTCAAAATATTCCCATTCTACCTGGAGATGGGATTGAAGCCTTTCTGCAGTTACCCCACAGCCTGTCCTTACCCCTGAGTGACCACGGGCAGGGAGATGCCCAGAATGCATAAAGGCAATTCCCAGGGATGGTATTTCCCAGGAAATTACTCACTTACTTCTGGAGGAGTGCTTGAAATACTGGCTGTGCTCTCACCTACCACACAGGCAGAGAATTCCTATCAGCACACAGAGGCTATAGGGTTACATTTTCATCAGACCCCAGACAAACACCACAGATTGCAGGCACTGCACTGGCAGCCTTGCAGGGCGAGGAGCTTGGCCTGCAGTATGCACGTCTGTGTTTTGCTGTCACCCAGCTGCACTGAAATTTGAAAACAAGAGGTCATGAACTACAGCCTTTGCCAGAGGACAACCATCATCTCCCTGGCCCACAAGCAGTCTGGGATAAGGCGCAAACTGCAAATAAATCTATTTCTGGATCAGGAATGGTGTGGCCAGCAGGACCAGGGCTGTGATTCTTCCCCTGTGCTCAGCACTGGTTGGGCAGCACCTTGAGTGCTGTGTCCAGTTCTGGGCCCCCCAATTTAGGAAGGACATGGAGGGGCTGGAGCGTGTCCAGAGAAGGGCAGCAAGGCTGGAGAGGGGTCTGGAACACAAGTCCTGTGAGGAGTGGCTGAGGGAGCTGGGGCTGTTTATCCTGGAGAAGAGGAGGCTCAGGGGAGAGCTCATCACTCTCTACAACTCCCTGCCAGGAGGGTGCAGCCCGGTGGGGTTGGGCTCTGCTCCCAGGGAACAGGGACAGGACAAGAGGACACAGCCTCAAGATGTGCCAGGGGAGGGTCTGGACATCAGGAAGATTTAGCGTAATGCTTTCACTTAAGATAATCAGTAAAAGCATTGTACAAGTTTATAATTGCCAGTGAAGTAGTTTATCTTGTCTGAATAGTGTTTTCTTAATGAACAACTTTTGGACCTTTCAGTAGATTTCAATTTCAGTGAATGTCACAGTGATATTAAAATCTGCATTTTGTAAAATGCTTTGCAACAGATTTTGAGGGTTATGGGAATGCTCCCCAATGTACTGTTCTTTGATGTGTGTGACAAGGGTGGCAGTACAATTTTAGCACACAAAAGGACAGTGAGATTAAACTGACTCTATTTGAAAGTGCATCAAGATCCTTAGGAGAATGTACCAGAGATAAGAAGGGCTAAATGTTAATATTCAGAAACTGTCATATGATAAGGTCAATATATTGTTAGCTAATGAAATACAGACTTAATGTATCTCCTGTTGGCTATGGAGCAGGCAGGATGTCAACCTATTTTATGAGCTTAATGAGAATTTGAAAATCAAGATATGAGAGACAGTGGCCAGACCAACAAATGCTTTTTAATTACTCCAAAAGGGATAATCTGTTAATTTAACTTCTCAGCTCCAAACACCAACATAACCAGTGCTGGGACATATTCACAGACTTTGGCACCCTTCCTTTAGTGAGAACAGCCACAAACATTCAAAGGTTCCAAATAGCGAAGTATCTGATTTTATTAAACATAAAATAGGCATCACATTGCACACATTTTCCAGTCTCCTGGGTCCCTGAGGCACTGATTAGACTATTCCTTCAGGACACATCCAGGAAAGCCAGGAGAAGACCTTAAATAAAGGTTTTGATCCATGTTTCCAGCATAGAGACCTTAACTGATGTGTCCTCATTTGAATGAGAAGAGGAACTCTGTAGAAATTCAGATCTCTAATGCTGAAAGGAAATAATGCTTAGTCTTGACTTATTAGAGAAAAAGAAGTCTCATCTGTTGCATTTAGGTTCTTGTTTACTTTCTATCCTGTTGATGGCTGTTTGCCACTGCCGTCCCCTCCACTTCCATGTATTTGTTCTTCCCATGCCTACCTGGGGTGCACAGTGTTACCCAGGGCTCCCCACAGACACTGTCACTCATTATTTCCTTCTGCTATGGCTTAAACATTCCTGTGCACTCTCAGGCCTTCCCTTTGGATTTGAGGTGGTTCCCAGGTATAACTGAAGGAAAGAAAAATTGCTAAATATTTCTGTCTTCACATTTCTTCCTTACTTCTCTTATTTCTCCTTATGTCTTGTTTGTAAAATGCCTTGACTTCTCTGCTTTTGCTCTGTTCTGGGAACTGGTACATACATATTTTCCTTCAGAATACTGAAATCAAAGGATTTTCCCAGCAGTTTTCCCCCTGGACCAATGTGGATATCAAAGAGCAGTGTTTGTATGCATGCTGCAAACCAAACCCCAACGACCTCCAGCCTTTGCTGACACTCACAGGTGATAGTACTGCTGCAAGACTGTCTGGTGTGGATACACTCTGCAGCACCTTGGTTGCCACAGAGTCTGTGTCCACCAGGGCTGGAAGTGTCTCTGGAAATGTATTTCCTTCTCCACTGGTTACTCAGGGGGCCACACATTCCCACAAGGCAGCTCAGAGACTGAGGTATTTCAGGGAGACAGAAGAAATTCAGGTGTGAGTCTCTGACCCAACAATTCCATGTCAACAAAACACTCACTGAATCAACAAATCCCTCACCTGGATTGATGTACTCATTGTCCTTTGGATTAACTGACAGCCAGAAAAACACGGGCTGCCCACAGCCTGCCAAATCCTGATGGAGCAAACCTGAAACATCTGTTTTCAGCTGCAATTCTGAGAATTCGGGAGATGAAGATCCTGCTGTGAGAAGGGGAAAAACAACCTGTTTAACCTGCCTGGGTCCCTTCATGGGCAGGTGCTTCACAAGTTTCCCATCAGCTGGAACTGCCAGACAGTGACATCCCCCAAAATCCTGGCACAACTCACCGAAAATGGGTCCTGGTGCTCCAGCTTTCCCACAGGCTGCACCTGTGTCCCTCACCACTGCCCAGGGGTCCTCCTGGCGGCTGCACAGGCCCCTTCCAGGCCCTCCAGCCTCGGCAAACACATGCAGAACACCAGGGTAAGTAATGAGATGCAAATGTATTCCTTCAGAGGTTGATCCAAAGCCCAGTCAAGTCAATTATTATTAATGTAATTAGTATTGTATGAGCAGTTCAAGGCATAATTCAAGTCAGGTCTCCATTCAGGCAGGCTGTGGATATGTGCAGAGCAGAATTAAAGGGTTTACAAGCTAACTGAGTGTGACAGACAAAAAGAAAGAGAGGAAGGAGATGTGGGGTGATGTAAAAAGAGCAGATAATCTGCCACAGAAACCCAATATTAATCCTGGGCTTTGTCTGGCAAACCATGCACCTTCAGCAGGAATTTCCAATAGCAGTTACATCAGCAGTGTGTTCATTAAACAGTATTTTGAGCCTTTATTTGTCATGAATTTTCTCTCTCCTTACATTCTTATTCATTTCCCCCTGCACTGGGCTGGCGTGAGCATGCTGTTTATTTCTCTAGCAGGGACTGTGTACTGGGGTCATTCGAGCCAAGTCAATAGCATGACCCTGGAGTTACAGGCATGAATGAACAGCTGAACAAAACCCACCATGAGCTTTGCTTTCTTCTGTATCAGTAATTAAAAATGCCTGAGTCACACTGAGCACTGTGGAACTTGTTTGCTCGAGTGTCACGTCCAGATGCCAACCCACGAGCCCCTCGCTGTTCACTGGCACTCACCCAAAAGCTCTTTTTTCCCCTCTTTTCCTTTTTCTCTCTCTCTCTCTCTTTTTTTTTTTTCTTTTTTCTTCCCCTAGTCCAGAAGGGAGAGTTTCCATGGGCAGAGGGAGGGGCTGGGGAGAAGCGGGCACAGGGAGGGCGGCTCGCTGGGATGCGGAGCCGCTCCTGCTCCTCGCTGTGCTCGGCACCCTCTGCCCAGGCTGCAGCCCGGCTGGTGCAGCCAGAGCACCCTCTGCTGCTCTGCTCCCTCCTGCCAGGCAGCCCCTGGCACCAGCAGACCCTTCCCGAGCTCGTGGAGGGATGCTCCGGTACCCAGGCTCGCTGCCAGCCCGCTCCCCGGGCTCTGGGAGCGCACCGTCCGGGCTTTTCGGGTGGTGATGGAGCGTCGGCTGAGAGCCTCCAGCAGTGATTCTGCAAACCTGCTGCTTACTGCGCCACTGGATCATTTGAGAAAGGCAGGAAAATCTCCTTGTTCTGTAACCCAGTGTCTCGTGTAGCTGGGGATACAAGGCTGCACCAGAGCCCTCGGCACCAGCACGGGTTTATCTGGAAATATTTGTAACTGCCCTTGCTATTAGAGCATATGAATGCAATTACAATATTCCAGCAGAAATCAGCTGAGTATGTGGTGAAGCAGGGGAACATACACGGGAACGTGTGTAAAATAATCTCCCTATCATGCACATACAAGGGCACCGGGATTCCTTCCAGAATCCAGCCGTTCCCCACACTCCCTGCTGCTCCTGGAGAGGGGAGCACAGGCTGGCTGAGCCTGCACTGCTGGCGTGGAGGCCACCAGGTCACCCCTGGAGCGGCCAGGCAGCCACAGAGAGCACCGGTGCTGAGATCTTTGTAGCTGGAAAAGGCAAGTCAACATGCAAATCCTAGTTAAAATATCTTTATTAGCAGCATTTTAATCACTTGCAAAATCTGGACCAGGATCAAACCAAACATAAGGCAGCAGCTGCTGTAAACAGCCGTTGTTGAAATGGAAAAATGCTCGGTGCTGAGGGAAGGATGTCAGGCATAATGAGCCTGCCTTGGCTGCCAAGAGCTGGGCACGGCCGGGCACCCCCGCGCCTCTCCTGCCCTAAAACCTCCCCTGGGGCAGGGATCCCCAGACCTGCGGCCTCTCTGCTGACCCCAATAACCATCTCTGGCCATATTTACAGCACCAAGGGGGTTTTCAGACCCTGCTTGGAGAAGGGAACAATTCCACCGGTGCAGCAGCCTCTCTCATTCTCACACACTGGAGGGTAATGCTGAAAATCATTTTAACTTCCACACAATTAGGGAAAAGTAATTATCCACCAAAACTTGCACTGAAGCAGGGTGTGTATTAGCCATATTTTGGCTCTGGTATTAATTACACTTTCTTCCCCTCTGCGGCAGGAAGGAATCTGGGCATCCTGGTCCATGGCCAGGTGAATGTGAGTCAGCAGCACCCTGGAGTCAGGAGGGACATCCCTGTCCTGGGGCATCAGGCCTGCCCAGGGAGAAATTGTCCCACTCTGCTCTGGGCTGGGGCAGCCTCACCTCCAGCGCTGGGGCAGTTTGGGTGCCACAATATAAAAAAACATTAGAGAGTGTCCAAAGGATGGATGAGGATGGGGAAGGGTCTGGAGAAGAGTAGCTGAGGGGACTTGGTTTGTTCAGCTGGAGGAGACTGAGAGGAGACCTCATTGTGGTCTTCGGCATCCTCCTGAGCGGCAGCTCTGATCTCTTCACTCTCCTGACCAGGAATGACCCAGGGAACGGCTGGAGCTGGGCCAGGGCAGGCTCAGGCTGGATTTTGGGAGAAGTTTCTTCCTCCAGAGCGTGCTGGGCACTGCCCAGGCTCCCCAGGGAATGGGCACGGCCCCTAGGCTGCCAGAGCTCCAGGAGCCTTTGGACAGCGCTCCAGGGATACCCAGGGTGGGATTGTTGGGGGGTCTGGGCAGGGGCACAGCTCTCGCTGTGACACCTCAGTGCTTCTCACAGCACAGAGAGCTTCTCTTCCCTTCCTCATTGACAGGATGCCGCAAGAAATTCCCGATGTGGAAGCAGATCAAACCATTTCTGAACATACAGAAGCCATCAATGACTCCCGTGTGTCAGAGGAGCAGCAGCCAGTTCCTTAAAGCATCTGCATTTCAAACGCTGAGCGTCCAAACACGAGAAGCGGCTTCAGGCGAACCAGCTCCGGCTCCTGCCCGAGCCGGGAGAGGAAAAGGCGTTGCTCAGTGTTTTTCATTTCCATCAGGGGGAGCCTGTGCACAGAGGATCGGTCCTGGTGACTCTCCAGCCCCAGAGATTTCCCACAGTCGCCGCTCATTGAGACCTTCTCGTGTGTGATTTTGGCTGCGAGATCCCGGGAGCTCTGGTTCGTATGAGGGAATTCAGAAACATTTCTGCGTTTGCAGACCTGTTTGAGCCGTGCTCAGGAGTGACATCTGTTTATCTAATTATGCTAGTGGAAGGTTAGCCTTTTTATTTAGCTGATGTATAATTCATACCACTAACAATGCAAACCGCGCTCTGTGGTTTGGAGACTGACCTACTACCTGGTAAATATTAACATTTGTGGCATGAAAAATAATTAGAGGGATAGTGTCAAGATCTATGTCAGGGTTATGTGGTAAAAGGCTGTCGACTGTAGGGCTTGAAATTAAAGACCTTGCTGTAATCAGACTTTACAAAACACCACCCTGGATCAAAGGGAAGCAGTAGTTTCTATTTGTTGTGGTAGCACTTGAGTAAGTAAATTGCTGGTAAAAAATTCAAAAATTAAAACACTTCCCATTGGAGAAGTGTCAAAAAAGTCAAATGTAAATTATCAGGTGTTATACAGAGTGAATCAGGTGTTAAACACACTGAACTTCCTACACAATATATAAAAAAACTTCAGTTGAATAAAAAGCAATGAAAATCTAACACTGCAAAGGCCTCTGAGGTGTAACTTTAGAGCTCTACTTCCACTTCTCTTGAGGGAAAAATTTGCCTTCATGGTTAAATCTCTCCTATGTCTGAGAAAAGAGCAGTGGCCACCACTGAACACTTGTGCAGCATCTGCTGAAGTTCTCTCACCTTCATGATCTCCCAAGATTTTTGGGGTAAACTCAAACTCCTACAGTCAGCTTAAGGCCTCCTGCTAAATACTTTGAGCCAGCACTGTGATAGTCAGGAACAATAACCCTTCCTAAAATGATCACTTGTAATTTTGTTTACACTCACTTTTGAACGTCTGCTCCGTCACTGTTGTAAACAAGGTCGGTCATTACAACACAATTCCCCAGTCCTGCCTGTGTACCTGTTCTCCATAAAGGTGACTCCTGGAAGCACCTGCTTACACTCCCAGGTTTCTAAAAAGACCTGATTTGGATGCCCCACAAGAGGCATGTCAGCACGTCAGAAAATCAGGTCTCTGATTTAGGGACCACCAAACCATTCAGGTGTATCTTTTACCAGGTCAGTCTTTCCATGAGATCCAGAACAAATTTGGGGTATACCCCCTCATATCCCAAATTGTAATAATGGATTTGGTTCTTCCACTGCCTTTTCTGTCTTTCATAAATGATCTGGTGCAGGAACACTCTCTTGCATTTTGCAATTTAGGACAAGATTCAACATGGAGACAATTACAGGTGAGGCCATTAAAAAAGTAATAAAAATGTAGTGAATATAAAGTCAGCTCTAGTGGCTTGAGTGCAGACACAAGGTGGCAGGAGTCAAAGAGCTCATTATATTAATTATAAAATAACTATGGAAAAGGCTGAATTCTGTCTTCTGAAATCTTTCAGCTGAGTCTTACTAAAATATATGCTCTTCTCCTGCTAGGCTTATAGGCTTACTTGAGAATTCAAAGAGAATCAGAATGGTATCTCTTGGCTTTAAACATCTCTGGATCTTGAGTGAGCAAATGAGTTGCCAAGGAATAAAGTCTCTTTTTGAATTCAAAGTAAAACACACCTACACCTCCAATGTGGGGAGACGGCTACCAAGGAGATCCGATACCAGATCCCAGTCTTGTTTCCTCTGCTACAAGGCAAGGGCAGATCAGCCCAAAGAAAACTCCTTAGCAGATCGAAGCAGATGAAAAAAAAGCACATTTACATGTTAATGTCTCATAGTCTCAGATGTCTATGGTACAAAGGAAAGTATTTGAACAACATAAAGGTTTTATGGTTAGAATAACATTCAATTAAAAATACATTTTTTCAGGACTGGCTAAGGAACCACAGGCAGGCAGGAATTCTGGGAAAGCCCCTGTTCCTCTGGGAGGAGCCAATGGGGAGCAGGGAGAGGGGTCCCTGTGCTGCCCCGGCTCCCCAGAGACACAGGGAAGGGATGCTTGGGATTTTTACCTCTGGAAAGCTCTTTGATTGGGCAGCTGGGCTCCGTCTCAGAGATGCAGCTTTCTGCTAGCAAAATCCCCAATCCAAACTCTGGGTGCTATGTTTGCAATCTCCAAAAAAATCTGACATTTTCCATGTGCCACTAAACCACTCCATATCTGTGAGCTTGCCTAGAACAAAGTCATGAACTCTTGGAGCAACAACCGACCCTTGGATAGAAAGGTTCTGGGCCAAGCTTCAAATACCCCCACCCCGTGATTTATGGATTGGTATCCAAAGCAGAGCAGCAGATTTACTGTTTCTTGTCATTTACAGAGCTCAAACCAGGTGAGATTTGGGGTTTTTAATGAGTTTGACCTAGATTTTGAAAATCCCTTTGATGCCCAAATTCAAAGTGAATTTGAGTCAGAGAAATGAGCCCACATGAACCAGACCCAAGAATGCATCTCCTCAAAGCCCTGTGAAGTGAAAGCACAACTTTGCAGCAGCTTTTGTTGACCTCTTCCCTTGCAGCACCTTTCTAAAACTTCTGACTGCCCAAATGCAAAATGTCCTCACCTCACTATTCAAAATGGCCTTTAAAAGTTATTCAGAGGTCTGGTTATACATTACATGAGCATTATGAGAATGCATCATCTGGCACCAGCATCTCACAGGTTTTCCAGGAGTTATATTCTCTCTGTGTGTGCATCAGTCAATGCCAGCATGAACTAAAGGGGTGTTTAAGTGAAGAGGAGTGGGAAATACAAAAAACTAAACTAACAAGGACATCTGTATAATATTCCTGAGTGTTTCCCTGACAGTACTTACCCACACTCAAGAGCACCAGACCCACCAGTTCTCTGGCAGTGGGAAGACATTCCCTGTGTCCTGTCCCTCCATCCCTTGTCACCAGTCCCTCTCCAGCTTTCCTGGAGCCCCTTTAGGTTCTGGAGGGGGCTTAGAGGTCTCCCTGGAGCCTTCTTCCCCCCGACTGACTTGAACCCTAGTTGTGATGCTGAGCTGAGCTCTCCAGAACTGAAGCTCACATCTTTTCATTTTAGAAGCTGCATGTGGCATGAGGTTGAAAATCCCCTCCACTGCAAGTTACTACAAAATTTCTGCTAAGGACAACAGAGGGAACCAAACTATGAAAAAATGAAAGCCTAAAATTCTCACTTTGGCTGAGCAAACCTGGCTGTACAGCCTTGTCCAAGAGATGGTACAGCAAAGCTTCTTGGAAGCCACCTGAGAAACCTCTCTGGTGTGTGACAGTGCCAGCTGACACAACGGAATGCACACAGGGGATGTTTCAAGAAATACTTCACTTGGAAAAAACACTATGAGCAATGCTTTTTTCTGAGAACTAATTTTCCAAATAGAAGGTTCATTTTCTTCCTCAGAACAATTTCTCCCTTCAGCTGTAAACTCGACAATTTACATCTGAAGTAGCCTTAAAATTCTACTAAGTCAAAATCAAGGCAAGTGTTCCGAGGTAATCATTCTTTCTGAGACATTTCTTCTTTGGAAAATGAGAGACTCAACAGAAACTGGAAGATTTTATTGCAAGTGACAGAACATCAGGCTCAGTGAAGGAAGCCTCAGCCTTGGTGTTAAGGAACATAAAGTTCCTGACTCCAATTAAGTTTTATTCCATTTATATGGGCAGAGAATTGGGTCTTTTGAAAGAAAAGTCGCCAGGCTCCAGGCAGCAGCCATGACCGGGAGACACCATGTGGAAATTGCTTTTATTCCTGTTCTCAAGACATCAGTCCTAAAGGAAAGGCTGTAGGTGCTGACAAGCTTCAGCACTGCAGATTAAGACAGGAAAAGTAATTAAGGGTGAAAAACAAACAAAGGAATATTTTAGCTCTCTTGGGAATGAAAGGTTCTTTTGCCTGGCATTATCAGTCTTCTCACACAAACCTTTAGCTTTGCTGAGGAGAATACTAGATTCTCCCTGGCATGCCAAGTCTGGAATCCATCATGAAAATCCATTTTGGAAATCCTTCTATCACAGTATTAAAGGAAAAACTTGTGTTGATGAAAGTGCCTGTTGTATTTGATGCAGCCTTTCCATGTTAGTTGTGTCGAGGAGCATGAAGGAGGTTGGGACCAAAGGATTTATAGAAGTTAAACAAACTCTGTCCCTTTAATCTGAAATCTGCCTCACTTTGCCCTGAGGTTGACATTTATTGTTTAAAAACATTGAGAAAATGTGCTGAGGAATTGCCCATTCCCATCAGTGTAAGTACGAAATGTTTAAAGTGCACATTTTTCATCTGGTGCCAGCTCCAGGCCCATAGCCAGGTCCTGTTTGACAACCAGATGGGTAACACAAAGGGGTTCCCTTCAGGAAAACGTTTGGATCTGGGAGCTGGCACAGCCCGTGGATCGCAGCCCTCCCTGCCAGGAGCTGGGCTCAGGCGTGTGCAGGGCATGCAGCAGGAGCGGTGCCACGCTGAGCCATGCCAGGGAATGACCAGAGGGCAACTTGGGGGTCATTTTCCATTGTACTGGAATTCCCAGAGCTGCTCCAGGGCTTTCCATGGAAACGATTTTAAGAGGGAAAATGAAAGCAGAGCCCTCACGGCCTGGAGGTGAAGCAGTGCTGGTTTGAGATGCTCAGTATGAGCACTGCCCCTGCTGCAAGGTGCCCCATAAACAAATCAGTGTTGCATCTGCTTCACTGATTTCTGCACTGAATGAAATTAACACACAAAAATAGAATTAATCTCTTTTTACTGGCCAAAATCTGCAGATGAAATAATCTCTACTTACAGGAGCAGGGGGCTCACTTCCCCTCCTGAGCACAGAAGTGCAAAAAGGGTATAAATGTGTGCTGATTTCTTGGGCAGAGAACAGAAAATAATTTCATTTCAGAGATGTTTTAGAAACTTCGTAAATTAAATGAGTGGTGCTCTGCTTAGGGCCGCACATTGCCATCCTTGCATGGTTTGCAGGATTTACTATCGTTAATCACTGCTGATTGTGGGGTTTGGGTACAGATACTCCCACCTCAGGGTCACCCTATAATGGCAAGACCTGCTCCTAGTTTATAGTGGATTGGGATACAAATGTGTTGTTACCTCCTTATCTCCCTGTTAACGGTGCAGAGCCAGTGGTTTGCGTTTGCAGAGAGTGGGAAATGCTGAAATGGAAAAAGGCAGATTCTCTTCCCTCTGCTCTGAGCTGAAAGCTCCCAGAACATTCCTGTCTGGGACTCAGCATCCAGCATCAGCAGAACAACTGCTGGACTGGGACCTGTATTTCTTCCAGACATTAACATCCACTAAATGATCATCTTGCCTCCACGCTGGGAACCTGCGCACGTCCAGTAAAACAGGCTGGAATGACAACAGCAGCACATTGCCTGATTCACTCACCTGGCAGAACCTGCTGCTGGAGAGTTTTACAATTTGGGGATGCAACTCAGTTTGGCCCCATCATCTGGCACACCTGGCTGGAGAACAGAATCAGGAGATGCTGTGCCAGAGGAGGTGACTAAACAGCACTGAAACTCTGGACTGTTACCAGACCTGGGAACAGGACAGGATCTCTCTGCCCTATTTTGTGTCAATCCTTCATGTTGTCAAGCTGGCTGCCAAATGAATGGCTGCCAAGTAAATTGACCTTGTCAGTTTTAAACCACCAATTATCATCATTACATTATTGAAAACAGCACTGTGCCTGCAATTACACCAGTAGGAAGATGCTCTCTGATACAATTTTCTTCCCACATGGAAATCAACAGATTAGTCCACAGCACCTTTACACTAATTTAAAGTCTGCACCGTGCAGCTCATGCTGTTGTAATCATAATATTCTCATCCCTTGGAAAGACTGGCAGGTAGCTAAACACTGAATAAAGTGAGTTTCTTTATTTTATATCAAATATAATGCTGCTTCCAAATTCAAATAATGTTCTTACAGCAGCTGAGTCCAAACCTGCACACTGAGATCAATGCACATTGATCATAGGACCCAAGAAAAGTCTTGTTTTTGTGAGAGGTTCATCACCCAAGGGGTCAGAGAGCACCTTTGTTTTCAGACACAGGAGTAGCTGCACTGAGGCATGGCCAGCTTTGGGGCAGAACAGTAGTCCCCATAGGCAGAGCCAGTCCCTTCTACCCTACACCCACCTGAGGGAATGATAACTTCCCTGGGTACCCTTCGTGCCTCTAATACCCATCTTTAACCCTTCCACATTACTTGCAAACCTACAGCTTATAATAAACATTAAAATGCCTGGATCTCCCCTCCCAGATACACTCAGGAAAAGAAAAGGAGAACACACAGTAAAAACTCCAAATTCCACTTTTGCAACCCAGCAGGGGAGGTACGAGCTCCAAACCCTCACCAATAAGCAGAAAGGAGCTGAGCATTTTTGCCCAGACTGTACCTCTGCACACAGCCAGAGGCTGAAACAGGTCTGGTCAGTGCCGAGCACTGAGTGATATCATCCATAGCACTGCAGGAGAAGCTTTAAAAGCAGATTCCTACAGAAAATAATAAATCATCTGCTGGGATGGCCGGCAGCCAGAGTGACGTTCCCAAATCCCATCTCCAGCGCAGCTGAGCCGGGCATTCCCCGAGGGGTTTGTCTTTGGGAAGAGATGCTGCTCCTCCACAGCTGGCCACAGCTGGGCCCCAGCCAGGGCTGGCACCCAGCCCAGGAGAGCTGATCCCCTGGGACACAGAGCTGGAGCTCTGCCCTGCTCCAGAGGTGGGGAGGGACCAAGAACCCTGAGCTGGAACTGGTCCTTCCTGAAGGGCTCCCTGGGGCCACGAGGCACAAACTGAGCATGCACAGATTGAGAACCTCCTGCTTGAGTTCTGCTCCACTTCTGCTGAGTCCCTGCAGCTACAGGAGCAGGAGGAACCTGCACCCCCCTGCCAAGGCTAGGCCTCCAGCACATCTCCCCAGGGAGGCTGGAGGAGGATGCTCTGTGGTTTTATGCAAAGAAAAGGTCTGTGTGGACCCCTTTCACTCTAAATACTTACTTCTGTGTGCCCCGAAATTAAAACTTGGCCTTGAAATTTATTAAATGTGCCACAGGAAATAAAATCTTTCACGTCAGTGATTTGGAAAGAACAAATGGTCCCAGTTGCTTGGCTAGCAGCAAACCCCTCTTATTCCCAAGCCTAGCCAATCCCAGAAGCCCATCATTCCCATGGCATAAGCACCCATCCACTATTACTACATTCTCTGGTTTAATTACTTCTTTACTTCCTGGTACTCCCTGCCTGCATCCTGTTCTGCTGGGGTCTCAGAGAGGCAGCTCCCACCAAGAGATTTGTTTTCTGACTTGGTATTTGTATTTAGAGCAACTTCTGCATCCAGGATAACCCTTCCCACTCAGAAATGTTAATCCCACAGATCCTCCAGCATCTTTTAGTGATTTTCCCACTTCTTCCATGGCCTACAGTTGCCTTCTCTGAACAGTTATAAATTTTCTTTGGCAGAACACCACTTAACCAAAAACCCCCGAGTCATCTGCAGGGCCCTGTGTATTCCAGATTTCCCACTTGGCTGTATGAAGGTCAAACATGTTCCCCAGGGTCTTATTCCACGGATTTCTTCACGTGCTGCAGTCAGGCTTCACTGCACAGACATTTGGGCAGGGACTGATCTCAGTGCAGAAACCTCTGACACTGAAGCCTGGCTGAGTTGCTTTGCCTCAGGGAAGCTGCCAGGCTGAAAGTTTCTGCAGGGACTGGACATCAGCTCTGAAATCTCCTTCCAAGGTCAAAAGACACCTAAAACTAATGACAGGTCAACCTAGAGAAGTATTTCTAACTTGGTCAACAGCTACAACAAAAAAAACCCACTTTGGTTCTGCTGAAAATTATCTTGGTTATTAAACCCCCAAAATACCTCTAAACAACTTTTGATGCTGAAACTTCCCCTGTGTTCAGTAAAGTCCACATGCCTCCATCGCATGCACTGTTGCTATTGGAGTAGGATGAAAAAAAGTCACAATTTAAATAAAAACTCTACGGGTGAAGTTCCTTGAACACGAGTGTCTCAGCGGCAAATCAGTTCTGTCTGTGACAAGCTGGTCATTGTCTGCCTTTCTGCTCTGAGACCTGTGGGCTTCACAGCCCTCCTCACTTCACACCAGCAGTTTTCAATGGCTCTTCCAAACCCCTTTCCCAAGGACTTGCAAGAACCTGTGTCCATCTTTTTCCAAAAATACCACTCACTTAACACAAGATGGCACCGCTGACCACCTCAGGGCTGAATGCGAGCCCAGGTGCACAGGGCAGGTTTAGATCTGTTTATTCAACTCATTTATGGCTCCTGGTGCTTCTCCTCCCCATCCCTCGCTGCGCTTTGTCACAGACACAAATCTGTCCTCTTGTTTCACCTTCCAACAGCCCCTTGGTCAAAACAAGCAAAAATCCTCCCCAATAATTTTCAATTCCCTAATTAAGGCTGGCAATACCCTGATTAATAAATGTGAAGAAAAGGAGTCGTGATACATCAAAGGCTCACTCAGTGTGGTACCACATCTCTCTTATTTTGCAGTACAAGCAGCTTCTAAGCTTTGCCTCAGTGAGAAGTGAATGATGCCCCACAAAACCTCCTGTAAACCGAAATTCAGAGCTCTGTGGCGTCTGAGCGAGCTGCCAGCCTGGACTGGGCACTCAGCACCACCAGGCTGGAATCAGCCCTTCCTGATCCATCACATGAAACTCCTCTGATGGGACCAGGTTTCAGTCACCACCAATCTGGATCCCATTACTAAAGGGGGGAACAAAAATAGGTTGATTTGATATTAGCATTTCTCTCAAGTCCCTGGGAGGCAGAAAGACTGGGGGAAGGGTGAATTCTTTCCCTATACAACTGAGAATTACATCCTTTCTCTGGAATGTTTAAGCTAATTTGGAGAATTTAACAGATATTAATGTTCTTGCTGTAGAGTCATAGACACCAGTCCACAGCCTGAAATGAATTACTCATGAACCTTGTTCTAGTTCCATAGTTCTCTCTTGAAACAAAGCATGTTTTATAGCACTTTATACTTTTTTTTTTAATAGATTCCCCAAATCATTGTCCTTCTGTGAAGTCCATGGCATTCCTTAAGCTGTTTTATACCTAGACAGGACTGAAATCTCCAGAGCCCACTCAAAGATACATTCTCTTGGTTTCTCATTCCTTGAGGATACCCATGCAGAACTTGCCCTATGTGTATTCTCCAGGCTGACATTTTTCCAGCACATCCCCTCCCCTTAATGCTTCAAAGTGCTTCTGCAAAGAATCCAAACCCACAGGCCAAACTTCTGTGGTTCTCACAAAATATCCCCCAATCACAACTGAGCAACAAACGGGCTTTACTGGGCTTGAATCTCACCCTCAGCTGCAGAACAACTCCTTGGCTTTCAGCTGAGCTAACTCAGGCATTGTCCAGCTTTATCACTTCGGTGCTACTGAAAAAAAGGTTCAGCAAATAACCTTTCAGGGCCATACCTGGATATTTCTAAAAAGGTTCCTCCTACACTCAGGACCAGAGTTACAGAGTTATCCCAGAATGGTCTGGGTTAGAAGGGACTTTAAAGTCCATGCCATTCCACCCCCTGCCATGGCAGGGACACCTCCCACTGTCCCAGCTGCTCCAACCCCAATGTCCAACCTGGCCTTGGGCACTGCCAGGGATAGAGGAGCCCCTTTTGTCCTCACTAACATATGAACACATCAAAATTAGAACTCTGATAAAAACCCAGTGGTTAATAAACTCACAACTTATCCAGTATCAAATGATTCATTTTATTTTCTATTACATGCACCAGAGCTTTGCTGTTTAGGCAGTGTCCCAGCAGGGAAACCTGCAGGCCTCACTTCCAGTGCTCCTTTCATGCTGGTACAAAGGGATATCAAGCATCCAGTGTTGTGGGAGAACGTGCTCAGAGTGTAAAGGTTTGTGGTTAAAACACCAGCAAAACATCTCTTAAGAAGTGCATTTGGCCTCAAAATCAGGTTTAATTTCTCGTTTAATGAGCATTTCTGGAATGTTTCCACCAGGACAGGAACCGAAATCAAGTCAAAAGGTTTTTCCTATTAAAAGGAATTCAGGTATAACCCCAAATTGCAAATTTCTCCCGAATTCATCCTCTTTGGTTCCATTTGGTTCAGGTTTTATACTCGCAGCAGTGTCTCCTGGTTCCCAGGCAGCAGCAGGAGTGGCCTGTTCCCTGGCAGGGGGAACTATTATGTTTCCATCACAATGCACAAGCTCCACTCTGAGAGGGCAAGCAGGCAATGGGCCAAGAGCAGAATACCTCTGCTTTGCAGTCATTCCTGAGCCAAGATATTTGCTTTGCTTTTCAAAAGCATGAGCGGTCAGAAAGCCCTGCTTGGAAATTGAAACCATCCTCCACGCACCTCACTCTGAGCAGTGAGGCTGGGCAGCCTGTGGCTTACATGACTCATGCAGCGTGGGGACTGCAGCTGCCCTATCAATAATGCTCTCAGCTTATATTTCTCATTTGCACCTCACTGCTTTTCCTGCCTTGATCACACAATGAGGACCAAGGCTGCAAGTCCCTGCAAGGAGCTGTGTGCTGAGGAGCTCACTGGACAGCCCATCCCCATCTCCATCACTCTGGGACAGCTGCTCCTGATCCATCTGCCCTCCCAAGGGGCCTGAGCAGCCCCTGGAATCTGTGGGGCAGCACTTGGGGTGTGTGGGACAGCCCCAGCCCTCTGTGCTGCAGCAGCCCATGTCACCCTGGGGTTTGCCTGACACTCCCCCAACTATCCAGGGCTTGCTTTCATCTCAGGAGCAGCCTGAAGTATTTTTCAAGCTGTAGCATTTCTGTTTTATGGCTGTCCAAGTGCTGCAATGTTCTGCTGGTATTACTATAAAAATCCAGGGGGAAAAGCTTAAGCTGAATTAATTCCATGCAGATTGTGATTCTCCATGGGTTAACTCAATTCTTCGTGCTGACTCAATCAAGTTTGGCCTCTTCTGCCTGCAGACTCTGGGTTACAGCCCCACTGTCAGGTATTGGGGCTGATCTCTGAGAGTAATTTATGAGGAGAGATAAAAGTGTGGGACAACACATCCCACTGCTCTTTTTAAAACACTGGGAGGCTCCATCGTGCTCAGGCCAGGCTCCACTTGATCCACCCTTGCTGTCCACAGTTAACTGGTGCTGGTTGGAAATGGGATTTTGGTAAAACCCACAGTACTTCATATCCACAGGCTAGAATGTCCACAGCCTCCATCCCTTAGCAAGCCAGCCTCAACACTGAGCCTGATTGGGCATTTATTAAAACTGCAGTCTGAGGATAAGGGATGCCAGGAGGGAGCTGGGGTCCCTCCCCAGGTGCTGTGGGCTCAGGCACATTCCACTCTACTCACTCTCTTATCACAGCCACTTGCACATCCCCGAGACCATGAACCTTATAATCCAATCCACAACTGAGCATTTCCTTTTATTTCTGCAGAGTGCCTTGTGCAACCCTCATGCACTGCATGTGGCATTTCCCTTTGCCCTAAAAACCAGAACAAAATCCCACGGACCTTGCCCGAGTCAGAACATCCCATCCCAGCAGATCTTCTGTAGGAAAACAAGCTGGAACAGGCCAGGAAATGCACAGAATAAGACATGGTTACTTTTAAACACTCAGCAGCAGCCACACAACAAACTTGGGATGCTCACAACAGGCGGCAGCTGCTTGCAGGGACGTTGAACGGGCCCCACATGCTGATGCTAATGAAATAATCTGAGGTCAAACCAATATTTGTGTAGAACCGCTGTGTTTATCTCCATACGTCAAGATAGCACACACAAATATTTATCTTCCCTGAAACCATTTTAAACAGAGTATTCCTACCAATTGGAGTGCTGCCGAAATATTCAGCAGTCACTTCCTGGAGTGTCCTACAATTCCCGGGCCAGTCCGCCTCTATTTGAGGCTGGATAAGGCCGGGAGCCCCCCCCGCCCCCCCCCCAGCCACGTCTGTCTCCACGGGGGCTTTCAGCACCTCCTGAGTTGTCCTTATCAGCACATCCCGAGTTGTTGCTACCAGGGGTGCCAAGCCATCAGCCCAGCTCGGAACTCAGACCATCGTGCAGCTTCCAAAGGCTCCGCTGGAACGTCCCGTGGATTGCCAGGCTTTGATGATGTTTCAGTGGCACAAAGAAAGGCAGGTCCCCAGCACAAAAGGCAGAGCATTGCGCTGGAACACCCGGAATTCTCTGCCCCACGGAATATGTGTGGTTTGGATGGGTTTCCCCACAGATTCCATCTTTCTGGAGTGGGTTGTGATGAGATCAGGACTGGAAATTGCTCTTGTGCATGAGATCACTGCGTGAACAGAGCTGCACACCACAGGCTCAGGTACAGGATCCCAGACTGGTACAGAATGAAGGAAATGTCGCAAGTGGAAGCAGCAAACTCCTGAGTAGGTACTACGGCTGTTCACCACAATTACTCACCCACACCACAGAACACATCCCATTTTCCAAAACCACTTCACTTCTCAAGTGGATGTTAGGCACTTGTAATGGAGCTCCCAGGAACACCCCTGGCACTGACAGTTCCCTATGTTAACCCTTCAGTCTCAGAAACATTCTGTGATATTTGTCGCTGAGAAATCTCCACATCATCAGAGGGATTTTGCTGTGCTGGCACTGACTGTTCTGTCCCACTGTGTACAAGAATTAATGCACAGCTGAACATGTGTGTACAAATGTGAACATCAATGCACTGGGAACCTGGCAGAGGTAACCTGGCAATTCAAGTCAAAAACTGAAACGTCTGCAGCATTTCTAAATTAACCTGTTGCCATCTCCTTTCCAAAGCGAGGTGGGTATAACATCAAAACACGAATTTGCCCCCACAACGCCCTTGTCTTCCCCCCACATTCAGGATGTTGAGCATTTAAAGTTAGGATTGGAAAGGCTGATAAAGGATGTGAAAGTGAAAAATTGCCTGCAGTGACCTCTGGAGTATTTCTGCTGTCAGAGACCAGCAGCCAAATAAGATACAGACACTCTCTGCTTGTGTGCAGATCCATCAGCAAGTACCAGGCTTCTGCATCTCCCCCTGGTGAGACAGGATCATCCTCAGTGCAGGTCAGTGGGAAATACACATCTCCGGAGAATATCACATCGGGTTTTACTCAGCCCAGTGTCACTGTGAGTATCCTTGTAGATGATTCTGTTTATCATCCTGACTGAGGCAAATAGGTCCATGATTTATCTTGGTTTTCTTTTTTAATTACAAAATCCCTTTAAAAGCCATTTTCACACCATCATCCTTGCTTGTGATAGACCAGCAAGTGGGGGGAAGAGTGAATTAACTTTACAACACCTGTAACAGATGACACCTTTGTTTTCAAGACCCCCAATAAAATTCAGGTTTTTTCAGCTAAACCATTTGCTTTGTTGCTGGTCCACCTTAGGACACCACCCATTCATAAGAAGTGTCAGTAGATGCCCCAAATTGGCTGACCAGAGTACCTGGGTGTGAGCACTCCATGGCCAGCAGTTCCTGCTGGAGAATCCACAGGAAGGCAGGAACAGCCCTGGGCACAGGACCCCCTGCACCTGAGAGCTGAGCAAGCTCAGCAGGGACCAGGTCCTCCTTCTCCTTGGGGAGATCCATCCCAGGTCCATCCCAAGCCTGGGTCAGACCAAAAATGTCTCCTTAGACCCAGAGGTGGGTCAGAATCAAGGCAGGAGAAGTGGGGCACCTGAGCTACAGAGACCCAGAAGTGCAGCCATAAGCACCAGCGCCTGTGAGAGAAGGGGTGGGGCTGTTACCAACGTCAAATTATAGAAATCTCTGGGTGCTTTTGATTGCTCAACCTGCTGTGCATGGGCTCATGGCTTAAACACCAGCTTGCACATTCCACAAAGAGGTTTGGGGTTTTTTTTCCTGCTTTCTGGGCTGTCAGAAAGGATTTGGACGAGGTCAGTCTCCGAACACAGAACATTAAGTCTCAACTGAAGGAAGGACACAAAAGCTACATCTCTACTGTACAGCGTGTTGCATATTGTGCATATCAGTTTGATTTGTTTTATTACCAGCAATTACCAGCTCCAGGCAGGGTGACCTGCTGAACGAGCTGTCTGACACAGTCATTAGTCTCAGCTTAGCAGACACCAGGATAGAGGGGGATTTGGATCCTGTAAAGCAACAGGCACTTATCAAACAGTTGAAAAACCAAAGATTAAGCACAAGCAGCACCGTGGCTGCCAAGGGGGGAAGAAATCTCCTGAAATCTGGAATGTGTTTCTACTTACTGTCCATCCTAGTAAAATAAAATAATCTCTCATTTGAGCATATGGTTCTGCTTAGACAAGAAACTGTATATATTGGTCTAAATCCAGAATAGCCCTTCTGACATATTACTCTGTATTAGAAAATCACTACAACCTGCATGCTCTGTAGCAGTTCCTAATGCTAAGTGCAACAAACCTTCAATGAACTTCCTCCTCCCTCTCTCCTCCCCAGCTTTCTGTCCTGGACCCATTTTATTCTTCTTTTCTCAGCTTGATACCTTTCCTATATCCTTCCCCTTTCTTTTCTCCATCCTGACATGCATCTCTTATAGAAGAGATTATGACTTTTCCACATGAAAAGACTTCCAGCAGCATCCCGGAGTTCCCAGTTTGTGTGGCAACCTGCTGATTGCACAGAGACTGAGCTTTCAGATGGCAAATGCCTCATGGATAATCTGCATGCGTGTTTTTAAAGCCTTTATGTATTTTAACAAATTGCTTAGCTTTTATTTGAGCACAGTCAGAGGAACAGAGGAAACTCCAAAGCTTTGAGGTGCTCAGGTGATAATGGAGATGGAGTCTCCAATTTCCAAAGTAGATTTTTCTGAGAATGAAGAAGGTTTTGCAGATCATGGGCACTGAATGGAACCTCTCTGAAGAGAAGCTGGTTTACATTTCTCTGCCTGTATTTCCCAGCTGAGCATGTATTTTAGTCAGGATCCAATATTTCCAGGGGAGCATACTGATTTTCAGAAAATGGCATCATGAAAGAAATATTGAACTGAAACATTTCAGTGAGATCAAAACATTTGAATGGGGAAATCTCACATTGTAAGAATGGATATGGATGGGAAAGGAGCCTTTGCCAGAAAACCACACAGCCAACTGGGCCTGGGCTGGATCCAGCTCTGTCAGAGATGGATTCATTTCTGGTGGGCTCTTGTGCAGCTCCCAGAGCCCAGCAGCCATGGGGGAAGGGGGCAGCTCCAGGGTGCCTGAGCTAAGATGAAACAAGCTCAGTGCCCTGGGTCCCTGAGCTGTGTCTGCGGCAAAACCCTGACACCAAACCCAGCCCAGAGCTGCCCCTGAGCCAGCACGAAAAATCTGACCCACAGCAGGGGCAGAAAATAGCAGTGGCAAGAGGATGCACCAGTATGGCCTCTGAGTCCACTGATTCTAAGAGCTGAGACTGAAAAGCAGAGTTTTTCCAGGAAAAATCAGCTTCTTAGCTGAGTAAATGAAAACTTACACACATGAGCAACAGGTAAATACAACTGCATAAAGAAAAATGCAAAAATCATTCCTTGGAGTTTTCTTAAAACAGTTTCTTTTAGGAAAGCATTGGACTGGCAAAATCCCTCCCACTTCTCATAAGGAAATTATTCCTTTGGGACCACGTCCTTCTCTGTCGACTAAGAAGTTTTTTGCTGAATTTCATTCCAGCTCTTAATTCCTGTTTAATTTGCCACCCACCAATACAAGCCACACCATCTGAGGAAATGGGCAGAATCATCCAGAAGGGTAAAAGCTCCAACCATTTCAAGACACAGAGGAGAGGAAAGGGAGTGTCTTGGGATATCATGGTATGAGGTCGGAGCCCTTTCTGCACTCCAGGACCCTCAGTCTGTGCAAAGAAAATGGATTCTTCCTGCATAGAAAAGATCCCCATAGACCTCAGCCAAGACAAGGATGTGTGCAGGGATAAAGGGGCCTCAATTACTTGTGTAATCCTGCTAGAACAAGCTTCCACTACTGACAAGGCTTCCACAAGGGCTGAGTGTAGAGTGAATGCCTTCAGAACTTCTCAAATAGGGAAAAAAGGGAGTAGAGTAGACACCTTCACTGAAGCAGGACTGAAACCCAAATCTCCCAGGGAGCGGTGCCCAGCAGCAGGAGACAGGCTGAGATCAGGCAGGTGCAGCATAACCCAGGCAGGGAACTGCTGAGCAACACAGGCTGGAGAGCAGCTCTGCAGGGAGCGACCTAGGGATCTAAAAACACCTCTCACATCACATCACCTCCAAATCCAACGGGATCAGAGGAGATTTACCTGAGTGAATGCCAGTGTTTTCTGCAGGCTTTGTTGAAATAATTGCTCTGGTTTTTTTTGGTGAGATGAAGTTCATTTAGGCAAAGTGTACAATAAATTAAAAACCATTACCAAATGAGGACTTTTTGACCAAGCAAGGCTGAGTTAAGCCCTTCTCTCACAGCAGAAGAACAGAAGCACCACGGGGTTTGTTGGCCAGAGGTCTCTCCTCTGGGAGCACCGGGAGCTGCTCTGTGCCAGGGGCCAAACCCTCCCAGGGCTCTGAACCCCACACACCCCGCGGTGCTTCATCCACTCACAACCCTGGTGCAGAAACCAAACATACCCCAGGCCCCTGGCACTTCAAACCTGTCGCCGACACCTGCTTGGATTGCTTGGGGCTGTGCCCTGGCCGCGGGCCAGGCGTGAGCTCAGCCCTGCAGCTGCCCCCCCACACATCACAAATCCTGGCCACGCCGGGCACCGCTGGCCCCGCCAGACACGCTCGTTCCTGCCCCTCCATCCATCATCCGGGGGAAAGGCAAGGAACGAGCCAGCTGAGGAGAAAAGGGAGTGGCACAGCTTGGGACAAAGCGTAAAGGCGTCTGCAGAGGCACGGAGCAAGGTGGCAACCTGAGGGCAGCTGGGCAGGGAAAAGCACCCAGGACACCTCCTGACCAGGGAGGGAACTTGGATGGCAAAGGTGAGGAGGCCGAAGGAAAAGTGCAGGGATGAAGGCTGAGGGAAAAGAGCAGAGCTGCACCCCAGCACAGCCCTGGCTTCCACATCCGTGGATCCTGAGCCTAAGCATCCTCCTGCCACAGGAGAGAGGCTCAGAACGGGACAGGGCCAAGGCACTGCTTCCCTCTGACAGGCACACTGCCAGCCCTCAGAAATTTCCTGGGGATCTCCCTGTTTTGTAGAGTAGCAACGAATCAAACCTTCCTGTGACAACAGAGCTTGAACAGGGACACTGAGAAGTCAGTAAGGCGCGGGAAAAACCTGTGGAGGCGTTTCCTCTTTTTGTGATAAAAGCCAGCTAAAGCTGACCATCCACAGCAGACAGGTTGTGAAAGGTCCTGCAGCAGCCAGCATGAAAATTGTCACCATTGTCCCACTGTCCCAGCAGGTGGCAGAGAGCCCTAAATGACAGGTAACTGGCTGAAACAAATACTGGGTAAAATCAAAACTGATCACTACATTTGGCTCTGGTTTTACAAAGCTGTTGTGCTAAAGGAACTATAATTGAATAGGAGGTTAAAAAAACCCCAAAATAATTTAAGGCAAAGTCTGATGATTTTAAGTAGAGAACGCTGTTGTGTGCTCACTGCGACAGCAAAGGACTGGACATGAGGGTTTGGGAAGTCATTTAATCTTATCTTACACATTAGTGGAAACATAGCAAAGAAAATTGCACAAAGAGAGAAGGTTCTCTAGTTGGAAAAAACACCACAGCACCTCACTCCCCTCAAAAAAACCCCACACTCAAACAAAAGGAAAACAACCCCAAAAAGACCCCAAAACCTTGGCCCATGGCCTCAAAGCCACCCCTTCCCTGGCACATCTGTGCTCAGACCACAGACAGAGCCCTCAGTTCGAGTTGTACTATAAATGAATAAATCAGCCTAGAAATTCTGTGATACTGACTTGTATGAACAGGAAAAAGAGAGCAGAGAAAAGGGGACTTGCCTGGCAGCAGGTAAACAACAATCCTGGGAAAAAGCCTGGTCTGTAACACCCCCACCCATGTGTGGCTCTGAATGAGTCCCAAATACCATCCGACCCCACCATAAACCTCAGCACACCTGCCCTTTACAGAGCCTCTAAGATGTCTTTGCTCCTGCAACCCAAATTTGTTTTTGTCTTCCTCCTTCACAGGCAAACCCCACCATAAAGATGAAGACAATGTGCAAAACTATGGGTGGGAGTATGGAGCCAAATTAGCACAAATCCTTTCAATCTGAGACAAAAAACATATGTGAGACCATACTGCCTGGATCAGAAGCACAGGGAATTCATTTATATGCCAGGATGTTAGAAAGTGGATTTTTACCATGTTTCAGAACTTCCTGTTACATAGCAAGGAACGGGAGCTGTGTGGGAAGCTCTGGGGTGCCACCCCAACCTCAGGCACCTCTCTCCTCATCCCTTGCCTTTACACAAAGGAAGAGCAAGACAAATAACACAGAATAATGGGTTATCCCTTCTTATTTGGCTTAAAAGAAGAAAGAACCTGAATTATTGAAAATCACCGAGCCTGATTTATAAATCAGGGTCTAGTATAGCCCCCTCATCTCCAGCAGCCAGAAAGAATGAACAGCAGGGGAGTGCTTGATTCAAAGACCTGGAAGGAAAATACTGATGGATTAGGAGCATCAGGAAGCAGCCTGAGTAGTTCTACCCTAGTTCAGACACCGATGAAAGCCCTTGCCAGTGAAAGTCCCATCAGCCACCAGAATATAACCAAATCCATGTTTAATGTGTTAATTTTGAAGGTTAATCAGGGTGCCTGGCATTAGGGGGGAAAAAAAATCATTAGGGGAAAAAAAATCACAAAGCAAACAGAAAAAAACAGGAGAAAAATTACTTGGAAAGGGAATTACTTTACATTACATGCAGAAATTGGAGAGCTGAGAAAATAAGCAAGTGTTAAATAGGGGGACTAAAAAAATATTCCCTTCTGTAATCCTCAAACCAGGCCCCGGCACTATGCCACATTAGAGCATCACCAGTGCTCTGTGCAGATGTCTCAGGAAACACCACAGAGGAGAAAACTAGGAGGAAATACATGTCATAAATACACTTATTATGTTAATTAATTTGATTTTTATTAAAACATTATATATATATGCATATATAGTAACCTCAAAGGATAAGTTACAGTAAGAGTTGTTTGTGCATGGAAGCATTCTGTTGGAAAGAGCAGCAAATTCTGACAGAGCTTTTCCATCTGACAATACCAACCAGGCACTCTCTGAGCAATTGGTGTGCAGAACATGAGCTCCAGCTAAAGGATAACGTGTGTTATAAACACTGCATAAATACTGGCACCTCTGTTTCATCCTTTCTGTCTCACAAATGAATGGGATTTTTTAAGAACTCCTCTGTTTTCAGAGTACAAAATTTCTGTCTCTGAAACTCTGCACTGCTGAGCATCTCCACTGTTTATTTGTACAGTTTTTAGTGTAACTGAGTCACATCAAAAAGGATTCCTGATTCTGGAATAATTATAAAATACACAGCAGAAGTAGCAAAGGCTGACAAAGTATCATGTAGGGATAATGTAATTAATTAATACGATTATATTCCAGCTATTTTCTATCTACGTGTCTCGGTTTGAAAAAACAGGTGTCTGTTAAGGAAAGCAGGAGCCTCCCCTGAAGTGGGAAATGTAAACCCCCTTCCTCCTAATTGTTATAATTTTGAAAATTAAGGGGCTCTCAGGCAAGGATATAGGAGCAGGAATAACAGTTCTTTATTAGGGAAGAGGAAAATGAAATAAAATAAAATAATAAAATGAACAATACAGTATTACAAAACAACACTGACAGAGTCAGAATACGACCTGAAATCCTGTTGGTAGCAGTCCAGCTGAAGTAGTAGCTGCAGTCCTCTGCAATGACAGATGTAGTTCTGTTGTAGCAGTGATCTTGGAGAATGGTGGAGGTTTCCTCAGTGAGAAAACAGGCTGCTCCTCTGAGAAATCCAGTGGAGAAGGCTGTTTTTAGCGTCCCACAGCCTCAGGATATATCCACAAATCGGTGTGTGGCTCCTCCCCCTTGGGCAGAGCATCTCTCAATGGGATGATGGAATTTTATCAGTCATGGAATGACACTCAATGGCCCATTAACGGGAGATATCTCCCGGAGGGAGGATCGATTTTGGAAGATATAAGAAAAACTGCCTAATTAGATAAGAAAACTGCCTAATTAACATAACATTAACTGTCACACCTTTAACAGATGGCAAATAGAATAAACATATTGTCTTTTAACCCATGACACTACATTTCTTGAAAAAACTGCTATTCAAAAGATGTTTTCTTCCAGTTGTTTTAGCATCTTCCTCCTCCTGGAACCTCACCTAAGATGTCTGCTTTTCTTCATTTTTGTAATGCTGAAGAAACTTGGCCAAAGCACCTTTTAATGTCAGCCAGGTCTGTGTTTTGCAGCTCTGTGTGGCTGCAGCATTTAGAGGATGTCCAGTATCCCATGGCAACTGCTCAGAGTTATTAGCTGCTCCGCAAAGTTGGTGATTCCCTGTCTAATTGAGGAGAAAGAAGCTGTCAGCTGGGAGGTGAAGATGGTTCATTTTATGACCTCTGTCCTTCAAGTGTTTCATAAAATCATGCTGCCACTTCTGGATGCTATAAACCCACTCTGCTTGGATGTGCCTCCAGTTCCACCCGGCCCCAGCACTGCCTCGATGGAGGCTCTGCTCCACCCAGCCAGCCCAACCCTCCCACACTGCCCAAAGCACACAGCGTGTCACCACACAGGGACCCTTGTACCAGTCCCAGAAATACTACAGTACAATAATTACTATTAATTACTAGCAGTTTGTACATACACTGAATAACTGAATTTATTCTGTTTACAATTCCTTGGAAGAGTTGCACCCTGTGGTGGCACAGCATTAAATGGAACTGAATCCCTGGGGAGCTTGGGGTCTTTTTCCCAGAACAAAAGTATCCCCAGAGCAATCCTTGCACCTCACTCCACATCTTTATCCACCAGGCTATTCTTGAGTTGAATGGCCTGAACTGCTCCCTCTCCATTTGCTCCTCAGATGCTCCATTTGAGTAGCAGCTTTGTCCTCACAACCCCCCCCAGCCCCAGACTCCCCTGCCCCTGCACGCTTTGGAGCTCTATTTTCACTCACAATTAACTTTAACAACCTATCACTCATCCACATTGGGCTTAAAGTTTTATGTTTAGTTTCATGTAAAGTTATATTCACTCCCCCCAAGCCAACTCCAGCACCTCTTTAAAGTTCAGCCAATTTTCCTTCATAGGCCATTTTCTAATAAACAGTGCCAGTCTACTGCACTTAATCTGTTCCGCATTTTATCTGATTGGAAGCTTTTGAAGCTTAATTCACCTGTTTTTACATCAGACCTCCTACCACGGCTCAAACTTGAAACAGCAACCCCTCTCCACCTTGAGTGGGTCACAAAATGTCTTCCCAACATAGAAAATCAAGTCTCTTCAACATCTTTACCAATTGTTTGCAATATAACAGTCACAACACACTAAATAAAGCGAGTTTATTTATAACATACTGAGAAGTTTTGTGTAAATGCAGTGCAAACCACATAAAGGTGGCAACCTTATCAAGTTGCCATTCTGGATTCCTGCAATCTACGAGCTCTAGGTAAATAATTTTCCATTAAAAAACATCATTTCCCCAGAAATCCCTCATTAAACAATGAATTATCCAGACAGGAATATACCACCCAGCTGTTAGTTCTTATTTTTCATTTCCATCACTCTATTTTCGACAAGGTCTGGGCAAGGTGTGCTGAGCATCAGTCCTGGCCTGTACCCCAGGACCCCTGCGATGCCCTTTGCTCCCTCCTGTGCTGTGGGGAGAAGTCAGAGTATCCCAGAGTCACTGAGGTTGGAAAAGACCTCCAGGACCATCGAGTCCAAGCTGCCCAACCCCAAATCAGGCCCCAGGAAGGAGGGGGTTCACTCATGTTGTGTGTTCATCTGAAGCCAGAATGGTGTTTATTTTGAGGAAAGGTTACTGCTGGTGCTTCTGAGGGCAATTTTTGTAAAGGTAAAATGTATTTTCCAGAACACATGGAAAAATGCTCTATTACCCAGCAGAGAAATTCCTCGAGCAGGTATGAATGCTGGGAGCCCCATTATTTCAGCATTGACAGTCCATATGCACCTGCTGACAGAGCTGATTTGGCTGCACTCCTTGTTCTTAGACGTACCTCAGGCTCAGGAAGCTGCAGAGGGAGCAGGGATGTGCTCCCAGATGTGCTCCCTGACTCTCCACCCTGCCTCTGCATTGCCATCTGCATCAGGCACGAGCAGCATTCCCACCCCCTGCCCCTGTCCCTGCCAGCCCTACCTTTGCTGGGACTGGGGCTGCTGCTCCCCTCACACCTGGAGGGATCCTCAGGAACGGGCTGGGAGCAGCAGCCTGAGAGGGAATCTATGACATTTTGTTGACAAATTCCAGTTTTGCAGACAGCAATGAAGAGGTGAAAAACAGGCTGGGATGGTCGCCCCAGACCCATCCCATCCCAATATCAGCTGGCACAGGCCCAGATTTCCCCCACTTCCTTCCCTCACGCCCTTCAGCATCACCAGTGGTGAGCACGTGTACCCACAGCAGGGCTGAGCTCAGGTTTGAGATTCCTGCCCCTGAACATTCCTTCCCTGGCTGTAACCTGGAGTTTAAATGTGGCCTAGGTGTGACCTTGAACGTGGCACAGGCCAAGCCTGCACTCCAAGGTGGCACAGGACCTCTGGAGAGGGAATGCCAACAGCCAAGAAAATTCCTGTGCCATGCCAGCCCTGCCTGGCATGAGGAGCAAAGCTGGCACACAGAAAAGCAAAGCCCAATAAGATTTTGGGAAGGAGTGGCTCTGGTCCCAGCACGAGTCTCTGCTCCCCTGTCCAGGTCCTCCCTTTGTTCCCAAGCTGTGAGAGCTGACCACGGGCTTTGGTACCTCCTGCAGGGTGAAGTTACCCAGCAATTATTGAAATAATTTAGCGAATTTCGTTTCCATTTCAACATCTAGCAGCGTGAGGAGCTTTCCAAGATTCTGCCTCTTCTCAGGGTCTTTTTCCCCCAGCATGTTTTTAATTACGGCCCATGCTAATTTTAACGAGTTGTCTGCCTTCAGGTCTGTGTGACTGTAATGTTCTCCAGCTGATTTTCAAAAATCAGAAGGTTTTAACTTTTCAAGCTGCCTTTTCAACAAAAGCAGCCGCCTGCTAAACGGCCTGGCAGCCGGCCCCGCTCTGCAAACTGCAGCACGCTGCCCTCCGGGCAGGAGAATTCCCGAGCCCTCTGCATGCCAGGGCGGATCCCTGAGCCCCCTGCGCACCGGGATGGTTCCAGGCACTGCTGCGTTCCAGACAGGAGAATTCCCGAGTCCTCTGGATCCCGGGATGGAGCCAGGCACTGCCGCAGGAACGCTCCAGGGCATTAACCCCTCCTCTGCTGGGCTGCACCGACATGCACACACCTGAGCTTCACAGCACTGCATTTTTCACCTTCCTGGGCTGAAGACCACAAGAGACATTGGTCCTCAGAGATGACAATTCCCAAAATTATTTTGAAATAAAATTTCCCAGAGCTTTCCGCTAAGGTTTATAAAAGAGAAATATGCAATTTGAAACTAAATTATTCATAGAATCATAGAATTAATCAGAGAATGGTTTGGGTTGGAAGGAATCTTGAAGTTCATCTCATTCCACCCCTGCCATAGGCAGGGACACCTTCCACTGTCCCAGGCTGCTCCCAGCCCCAGTGTCCAGCCTGGCCTTGGGCACTGCCAGGGATCCAGGGACAGCCACAGCTGCTCTGGGCACCGTGTGCCAGGGCCTGTCCACCCTCACAGGAGAGAATTCTTTTTCTAATCTGTGATTTAAACCCACTCTCTTTCAGTTTGAACCATTCCCCCTTGTCCTGTCACTGCAAGCCCTTGTAAATTGTCTCTCCATCCTTATAATGGAGAGAAAGGAGCTCAAAAGGGAATCCCGTTAGATTTAACCAGAGCTGGAACAGATTCTCTATCTGCAGTCAATTCTTGTCTCTTTCTATAAATACAGGGCAGCCACCAAACTCCTCCTCCCCTGCCATCACTGTCTCAGACACCACATCTGAGGGGAAGCTCCAGCATTACAAATTAATGAATGATTTATTGGCTTGTCATTATTCATGGCTATAAAACATTAGCATGCCCTAAATAAGTAAAAACATTTTTGCAGCTGCTGCAAATGTTTCATTCCTAGCTGTAAGCTTGGCTCAGAGTACGGGGCCCTGTGCCTCAGTGCCAAATTCACAGTGAAGTAATTAACAACACCTAATGCAGTGCTCTGCAGCCAAGGCTTTCATACGAGCACTGCTGATAGCTACCCACAAACACAAATGTTTTCCAGGCTGCTCCATCCAGACAGGTAACCCTACCCCTCGTCCCAAAGGTGTGGAAGAGCAAGGATGAAGTGTTACAGAATGGGACCGACGTTGCACATTACAGATGTGTAAAACAGCTGGGTAAATGATGTCATTAAAAATACTTTGCCACCTCTGCTACTTGCTGTTGTTATTAAAAGCAGACATTAAGTTTCTTTACCCAATCACTCTGTGTGAACCTGTTGTGTCAAGTGCTGGAGTCCCTTCTGCTCCTAATTACCAGAGACAACATGCAGCTGCTCCCAAAAACTCCTCCCCAGCTTTGAACTCTCCGTGCTGCAGCACAGATGTGCTTTGCTCTGAAATGCACATTTTTATCCAGACAGCAGAGCCTTCTGAAGCACCCATAGGTGCTCCACTCTAAACCCAAGGCCCACGGAGCATGCATGGACCACAACGGAACATTAAATGGAGATGAAACCATAAACACTTTCTTTCCGTCTCTGAGTCACAAACACAGAGAAAACTTCCAGGTCAAGTCTTCAGGCTGCTCCATTTCTCATGCTGAAGTCAACCAAACCTCCACTGAGCTTCTCGGAACTCCAAAGCCAGTTCCTAAAATCCAACAAGAACGTCTCAGTGGCTTTCAAAACGCACCTAGTAATAAAGAGAAAACCAAGTACATCTTTAGAGGCCTTAAATATTGGCCTTGTCTTAGGTTCTAAGAGTGTCACCTCTCCAATGTAGGATGTCTAAACACTCCTGGGAGACCACCAAGCTCAGCTTCCCTATTATGCTCCTAATTGCAACAGAGTTTTCAGATAAACTCCCCGTGGCTCAGCCTTAGCAACACCATTGGTGAGTTTAAAAGGGACATATCAGGTCTGTGTGGAGAATTGAGCCTCCTCTCCCAAGTGC
Source organism: Irena cyanogastra (assembly GCA_013397155.1). Taxonomy (NCBI): domain Eukaryota; kingdom Metazoa; phylum Chordata; class Aves; order Passeriformes; family Irenidae; genus Irena; species Irena cyanogastra. Next base: position 169,475 of record VWZV01001847.1, on the reverse strand, counting down.
ATTTTTCTCCTTGTCTTCATTTAGCCATGACAGTAGGCCATGGCACCCCTTTGACAGATTGGGATTATCCATGTAGCCAGTGCCCCTCAGTACCAGCTCACAAGATGCTGTTAGCAGGCAGGAGTTCTCTGCTGGGCTCTCTGTCTGTACACTCCACATTTTCTTTCCAATAACAACATAGCTCTGCTGGACTGTTGTTAAAGAGGGAAAAATAACCATCTAGATATTAGTAAACAGGGATAAAATAGACTATTTTATAATCCTATTATATTTCAATAGCTTTTTCTAACTCCAGCTGGCAGCACTGTAACTGTTTTACTCAAGTGTGCAGCAGGAGATGAAGGCAATGAACCAACCACTCAGTGTCTCTTTATAATGACTGGCAGCAGACCCAAAACATGCAAAAAACTGAATGTGATTAGCCTGTGTTGGGACTACCAAAGAATGATCCCATCCAGACGGTAAAAGGAGGGATGAATAGGTGTATTTACATTTATTAAATAGGTATATTCCTTCTGCTTTGACATTACAGCAAGATTTTAAAAATTCCTACTGGGTTTGAGCTCATGGCTTCTTACAATGTCTTGTAACCACACGGGATCACATCTTCTGCCACACCTCCACCTAGACTGGATGATCATTTACATCCCACTAAGAGCTGACGAAGAAAGGATGAGAGCTGCTTGGCTTTAAATGGCCTTTGGAAAGGATGAGAGACAGAGACATTTCTAGAAAAATGCCAATAATGGCTTTTTGGTGTGTTGCTTTCCTCTGTTTTCAGGGAGAAGCCTTTTTAACTTGCAGTTTGTGGTCAGCTGGACAGCAGTACAGCAGCTCCTCTGGTCCTGGGAAATAAGTCACTGCTCTTGGAAGGCTGGAGCTGCTGCTGAGCATTCCAATCCAGGAACATCCTCACTGAGAGCCCAGCTCAGAGGGCTGAACTCCTATGTGAACAGGGAGTGAGAGTCTCCTGGCCTGGTTTGGATAACCTCTGAAACATCCAGATGCTGCTCCAGATCCCCTTGGCCTGGAAACCAGGCTGGCAAACTCTCACAAGCAGTCTGATTTTTTTTCCTCCTTGGCAAGTTTTCCAAAGCTTCCCAGTTTTGGCTGAGATGGCAATCCCACTAGAATGGTCTTCCTCGTGTATTCCAGAAGTTTCCTTTCCAGTCCCACCTCAGGCTGGGGTGTGGTGGAGCAGGCGGAAAAGACAAAATATGAGCCCCTGCTTGATCCCACAGGAGCCTGGATGCTGTCCCTGTGTTCCCTGGCTGGAGGCTCAGTGCCTGTAAAGAACAGCCTTCACAACAAACCTTGCTGGAATCATCCAGTCAGGCATTTATATACTGCCATACATCTATAATATTTCCATCATTAAGGTTTCTGAGACCATTACAACCAAACTTAAAAAGATGTCTTAAAAAGAGCATCCTGTTTGATTTGGGGTTTTAGACTTAAAGGTTCTGATTTTCCCTTTCTCCTCCCTTCAGGGAAAGTCCCTCTGCGACCTAAAGATGCCTTCTGCTGTGGTATTTACAGCTGTTCATTGCACTCGTGGATAGAACCTGAGAGAACACCAGAGGAGCTTTAAGGTCCCTTCCCACAGAGGCCATCCCAAGATTCTGTGATTCACCAAGGCCCCACTGCAGTCCCTGGGTTCCTGCAGGATAAACCTGCTGGGGCCACTTGCTGAGTGAAGCCCTTCACTGCAAGGAGGGTATACAAAAATTCCCAAAATATTTCTCCACTCAAATCTGCCTGTGTTCCCCATAGTAGTTTTTTGCTTTTTCAACATTTTGATTCAAAAGCTTCTCACCATGGCACACAAATATCTCAGAGGACTTTTGTTCATATGATAAAATGCAGGGCTTTTTCTCTTTTTGATATGTTTAATTTTTATTATTTCAGCCAGTGAAGATCATTATCAGCTCCTCACTGATGCTGGCAATCTGTAATATATTCTCATCGTATTCACGTTTCTTTTTGAGTGCCAGAAAAGGCATTCTTCCCACAAACTAAAAAACACACCATGTGTTTCCCTGTCTCGGTGCCTTCAGTAGCGTATGAGAACTTGTTAAAAAAAAAGTTGCCAGCATTAGGGACTCTGGTTGCAGAAGTGATAAGAACTTCTTCAAATTCCTTCTCCATATTTTTCAAATGTGGGAAATTTGGCAAGCCCCAGAAACTGTTCTCAAAACTTCACAGATTTCCTCACTGACCCCAACAGTTGTTTTTTATCTTTCTGAATTAGCCTTTCAGTTTCTGCAAAGGCATAATTCATGGAGTGATAAGAAAAATTATATAAATTGAGGAATCACTAAAGCAGCACATGCAAATGAGCAGAACTTATTTTGGGGGATGGTCCTGTTTATCTCGGAGTAGAGACTGAATATTTGACATCACCTTTACAAGCATTTTATTCCTTTTTTCTGGCTGGCTTAGGGCACAAAGCTCAGAGGTTAAGCAGACATAAATGCACACTGTGAGGGATGCACAGCAATTTAACCAGCACTTCAACATGTGCTTTAACTTTGAACATGTGCTCAAAGCCCCTGATCTCTGTAGGACTGAAGGACACGCTTAAGAGCTTTGCAGAGCAGGGAATGGTTATGGGATTACACATCCATTTAGGGCTGGTGTGTGTGCTCCAGTGCCTCTCAGCACAGACAGCAGATAAAGAGCCCGACAGCTCAAACAATCAAAGTGCTTAAGTTCTGTGTTCAGAAATATTTTCCATAATACCTGGCATTACAGAGAGGATGTAGGTCCTAATCTGTTCTCGTTTTTCCTCAGCCATCTGTTGCTTCTTGGATTTACAACTTTTAAAACAGACTGACAAATTAAGGAAATTCCTGTCTAATTAACATTGAGACATTCAGCCTTATCTGTGGCTTTTCACTGCTGTTAGCACAGGAAAGACATTCCCACTATCTAAATAAGCTCACTTTTCCCAGCCATTGGCATGTCCTTTAACCATTCATCTTAGACCTCTGAGAGTCAGGGGAAAAAGTTTAACAAGGCACTTTAAAAGTCAGGCTGAGCTTCTGTAAGAACACTGGCCATGCCACGGCAGATGGATGGAGATGGGTTGCTGGTTTGGGGCTGTTTGTGGGTTTTTTTCACTGGGAAGCAATGCAGGATAACAAAAGATGCAGGACAGAGCTGTTCTTCTCAGGCACTCAGGGAGTAAAAGATGATCTATAACCAAAGCTGGGTGCAGAGGGCAGAACCCCACAGCTCCTTCACCTCCTGGTGTCACCCTCGGGACAGCCAGCTTTCCTCTCAGGAAAAGTTCAGGGATTTACTGTCCCAATTCCCTTCCTGCTGCATGAAGCAAACAGGCCAGACCCTTCCCCAGCTCCGTTCCCCTCCCTGGACATGCTCCAGCCCCTCGAGGTCTTTCTGGAAGTGAGGGAAAAGTTTAGAAGAAAACATTTCCACAAAGCCTCACCTGACTCTACCAAACAACAATTAATAAATCTGCCTCCAGTTTCTTCACAGTATTCTATTGGCAGAAATATTTAAGGGAATTAAAAACAAGAACACTCTTGTGTGTCCATAGAAAGGGGATTTTACATTGAGAATTGTGTTCTTCTTAATAAACAAAAACATGTTCAATCAGTTAGGCATTTTGAATAACCAAATGAAAGCAACCCTAAAGAATGGATAGACCAAATACTATTACACAAATCAGTGAGAGAATTTAAATTTACAATTATCTGAATCAATTAAACCTTTCTAATGTATACAGCAGAGAATAAAATGTGGTTTTCATTGCAGGAACAAAGAGTGCAGTGGAAAGAATAACAGCAAAATTTTCTAAAGTGCTCTCATGACCTTAGAATCACACCTGATTTTTTGAGTAAAATTATACTTTTCCCATATCTGTCAACTGAAAAATAAGACTTTGATTCTTAAGTAACTTCAATTTAATCTGCCCTAAAGCCCCATTGAAAAGTCAGAAGAAAACACCAACTAAATTGCGTGAAATGTTTTTCCCTGTACAAAACTGGTGGCTAAAGACAAAGCAACACAGCCTGGGTCATTTGAGTCTCCTCCTGACGTGAGCAGCCCTGCAGGGCTCAGCCACAGCCTGTGCTACTCCTGCCCCAGGCACACCAGGACAGGATCCAGCTGGGGCTGGAAATCCCAGCTGCAACAGGATAACCTGGCACTGCTCAGCATCTCTTTCATTCCTGGTCCAAGATCCCCTATAAGTGATTGCCAAGGGTTTAATGAAACAATGAAATGGGGCAAAAAATTCACACCTCAGTTGTCCTCAAAAAAGAGGAACCATTTCAGGGGGGTTGTCTATATATAGAGAATAAAAATGACAAATCTCCTCTGGCCACATGTCTGCTCAGATTTCTGCCTGTTTCTGTCAGTTTTGGTCACCCCATGTTAAAGCAGAAAGATAGAAAAACAAAGTGTCAGAGGGTCTGGTGTGTGTTCAAGGCACTTCAGTCAATGAATGGAGCAGCAGGATATGACAGATTTTTATAAGAAACAAATGGAAAATGCCATTTAAAGAAGGGAAGGCAACGCTGGGCTATTTAACAGTGCTACAAGGCTGGGAAGGTGCATTTAATGCAGCAGAGATTGGGAGAGGATTCCTGGCAGAGACACAAATTACGGATGTGGACAAGAAGGTCAGCAGAGGGTAAATGTGGTGCAGGAAACTGCCCGAGGCTCAAAACAAACTCCCTGCTCTGGTTTGCTCCTGTTAGTGCTGGGACAATGACAATTTTTCATGAATATTGAGAAAGCACATTCACAAATAAGCCCTGAGATTGTAAAGCAAAGTCAGGAAGGGTTATTTTGGTGACTGTGCTCTGGGAGGGTTTGGTTCTCTGTGTAGGAAACAGAAGTGTGTGAGAGCTGTCACTCAGTCCAGGAACAACCAGCAGATCCCACTGTGCACACACACTTGGAGTCATTCCCATGCTCAAGTCCCCTGGCAA